>CAWVNZ010002335.1:0-98969 GCA_963930735.1 Dioctria linearis | reverse complement strand
CCAGAGGCAGCCTTTTTTCCCTTTTTATTATCACCAATCACTGCTGCGGTAGTAACTTCTGCACTTGCTTCAGCCATTTTAGAAAAAAAACTTATTTATTTTATATGAAAATACTAATTTAACAACAGTATTTAGTAACACTATAACTTTACACTTTCACAATTAAAACTCACGATTTATAATGACACCTTAGTAGCCGGTATTTTGAACGATTTTTTTTCATAACACTACCGACGTCCTCAATGACTGAGAATCTGAGCGAAGAGCGTTAGAAAATTGTGTTTTGTTATATTCTATTTGATAAATTTTCTTTTATAAATATTATGATATTCTTTTATAATTTTTGTTAAATAAATTCAAGATTTTAACCATATTTGTAATGCATATATATTAAAAACAATATACTCTACTTATTAAAATTCTCCTGTTAATCAGAAATGTTTCCATTGAGAAGAAATTACTTAATATCTAGTGTATAAGTTTTGTTGCAGACATATTCTTGGAAATAATTAATTACTAAAAATACTTGTAATGATATTTTACCCAATTTTATCTATATAACAAATAAATAAATATATTTGCTAATGCATAACAACTCAAAAGTAATTATAATTGCAATCATTAATTTAATATAAATAAATTAACAATGTTGTGCCCTCTCAATTTTCTATTGCGAAGCAATGAGATGTCGTACATCTTTGAATGTTTTTTCAGCTTTGTTAATTTGTTAAATTTAATATATATGAACATTTCCATTAAAATTTATTAAAATATAAACAGATTATTGTTAAATTTTTGTTAAAATAAGTATTAAATTCAAACTAAAATTCGTTTTAGTAATAACTACTAATCAATTTTCTATTCTGATTCATAATTTTATTGTAAGTAAGTAGGTAGGTACTTATAAATTGATCATAACATAAGAAGGCATATAAAAAAAAAGACATTAACATCAAAATAAATTACCAAAAATTCAATATACCAATCAATTAAAGTATCAAATTTTTAAAAACCATATAATAAAAACTTATAATTAAGCGTATTTTAATAAAATATTTTCTAGCCTGTTGGTAAAGATTAGTTATAATCTGAAGCATGTAACTTAATTAAGATATTCCAACTTTAAGCTTTAAACCGTGTTAACCATAAAGGGCAATAAAATATTATTTTACGGAAATTTTTTTTATAATCATTTAAAAATTTATTACTTAAACAGATGTTGAATAATGTCATTGCATGTCTGGAATTAAAACTTTAGAAATGTATGTACATACCTACAAACATATACAAAACTTATTTATGTATAAAATTTTGAAACGTGTAATTATTTTGGAAAAATTATTCCATAATAATTTTTAATCAAGCATCTACCTAAATGCTTATTTTCATTGTATTTTTTTTTTTATTATATTTCCTGCCGACTATTTTATCAAGCCATCAAAATTTTACTCTTTGATTAAAAATTGGTAGCCCTGAAAAGGACTGATTTTACAAATTCATAGTAATTTGTATCCTTACTTCCTCGTTGGTTTCTTTGTAGCAGCGGCAGCTTTTTTAACTGAGGCTGTAGCCTTTTTTGGTTTAGGTGCTTTTGGAGATTTCGCTGCAGCTTTCGATGGTTTCGTAGGCTTTTGTTTGGGCGTCTTGCTTTTTATTTCACCAGATTTTTTTGCACTTTTCACAGCAGCTTTAGTTACCTTTTTCTTTTCGGCTTTTTTTGTTGTACTAACACTTTTCTTTTTAGTTTCCGCAGATTTTTCTTTTTTGGCTTTTAATTTCTTTTCACTTGCTTTTTTAGTTGTCACAGCTTTCTTTTTCTTCTCCTCGCCACTCTTCGCCTTTGGCTTCACGTTCGCAGCAGATTTTGATAATTTGAATGAACCAGAAGCTCCTTTTCCTTTTGTCTGGATTAAAGTTCCACCTGACACAGCACTCTTCAAGTACTTTTTAATAAATGGTGCTAATTTTTCAGTATCAACTTTGTAATTAGCAGCCAAATACTTTTTGATAGCTGCTAAAGATGAGCCACCGCGTTCCTTTAAACTCTTAATAGCATTAGTAACCATTTCTGAAGTAGGAGGATGAGTTGGCTTTGCTTTCGGTTTCTTAGCTCCAGAGGCAGCCTTTTTTCCCTTTTTATTATCACCAATCACTGCTGCAGTAGTAACTTCTGCACTTGCTTCAGCCATTTTAGAAAAAAAACTTATTTATTTTATATGAAAATACTAATTTAACAACAGTATTTAGTAACACTATAACTTTACACTTTCACAATTAAAACTCACGATTTATAATGACACCTTAGTAGCCGGTATTTTGAACGATTTTTTTTCATAACACTACCGACGTCCTCAATGACTGAGAATCTAAGCGAAGAGCGTTAGAAAATTGTGTTTTGTTATATTCTATTTGATAAATTTTCTTTTATAAATATTATGATATTCTTTTATAATTTTTGTTAAATAAATTCAAGATTTTAACCATATTTGTAATGCATATATATTAAAAACAATATACTCTACTTATTAAAATTCTCCTGTTAATCAGAAATGTTTCCATTGAGAAGAAATTACTTAATATCTAGTGTATAAGTTTTGTTGCAGACATATTCTTGGAAATAATTAATTACTAAAAATACTTGTAATGATATTTTACCCAATTTTATCTATATAACAAATAAATAAATATATTTGCTAATGCATAACAACTCAAAAGTAATTATAATTGCAATCATTAATTTAATATAAATAAATTAACAATGTTGTGCCCTCTCAATTTTCTATTGCGAAGCAATGAGATGTCGTACATCTTTGAATGTTTTTTCAGCTTTGTTAATTTGTTAAATTTAATATATATGAACATTTCCATTAAAATTTATTAAAATATAAACAGATTATTAGTTAAATTTTTGTTAAAATAAGTATTAAATTCAAACTAAAATTCGTTTTAGTAATAACTACTAATCAATTTTCTATTCTGATTCATAATTTTATTGTAAGTAAGTATGTAGGTACTTATAAATTGATCATAACATAAGAAGGCATATAAAAAAAAAAGACATTAACATCAAAATAAATTACCAAAAATTCAATATACCAATCAATTAAAGTATCAAATTTTTAAAAACCATATAATAAAAACTTATAATTAAGCGTATTTTAATAAAATATTTTCTAGCCTGTTGGTAAAGATTAGTTATAATCTGAAGCATGTAACTTAATTAAGATATTCCAACTTTAAGCTTTAAACTGTGTTAACCATAAAGGGCAATAAAATATTATTTTACGGAAATTTTTTTTATAATCATTTAAAAATTTATTACTTAAACAGATGTTGAATAATGTCATTGCATGTCTGGAATTAAAACTTTAGAAATGTATGTACATACCTACAAACATATACAAAACTTATTTATGTATAAAATTTTGAAACGTGTAATTATTTTGGAAAAATTATTCCATAATAATTTTTAATCAAGCATCTACCTAAATGCTTATTTTCATTGTATTTTTTTTTTTTATTATATTTCCTGCCGACTATTTTATCAAGCCATCAAAATTTTACTCTTTGATTAAAAATTGGTAGCCCTGAAAAGGACTGATTTTACAAATTCATAGTAATTTGTATCCTTACTTCCTCGTTGGTTTCTTTGTAGCAGCGGCAGCTTTTTTAACTGAGGCTGTAGCCTTTTTTGGTTTAGGTGCTTTTGGAGATTTCGCTGCAGCTTTCGATGGTTTCGTAGGCTTTTGTTTGGGCGTCTTGCTTTTTATTTCACCAGATTTTTTTGCACTTTTCACAGCAGCTTTAGTTACCTTTTTCTTTTCGGCTTTTTTTGTTGTACTAACACTTTTCTTTTTAGTTTCCGCAGATTTTTCTTTTTTGGCTTTTAATTTCTTTTCACTTGCTTTTTTAGTTGTCACAGCTTTCTTTTTCTTCTCCTCGCCACTCTTCGCCTTTGGCTTCACGTTCGCAGCAGATTTTGATAATTTGAATGAACCAGAAGCTCCTTTTCCTTTTGTCTGGATTAAAGTTCCACCTGACACAGCACTCTTCAAGTACTTTTTAATAAATGGTGCTAATTTTTCAGTATCAACTTTGTAATTAGCAGCCAAATACTTTTTGATAGCTGCTAAAGATGAGCCACCGCGTTCCTTTAAACTCTTAATAGCATTAGTAACCATTTCTGAAGTAGGAGGATGAGTTGGCTTTGCTTTCGGTTTCTTAGCTCCAGAGGCAGCCTTTTTTCCCTTTTTATTATCACCAATCACTGCTGCGGTAGTAACTTCTGCACTTGCTTCAGCCATTTTAGAAAAAAAACTTATTTATTTTATATGAAAATACTAATTTAACAACAGTATTTAGTAACACTATAACTTTACACTTTCACAATTAAAACTCACGATTTATAATGACACCTTAGTAGCCGGTATTTTGAACGATTTTTTTTCATAACACTACCGACGTCCTCAATTACTGAGCATCTGAGCGAAGAGCGTTAGAAAATTGTGTTTTGTTATATTCTATTTGATAAATTTTCTTTTATAAATATTATGATATTCTTTTATAATTTTTGTTAAATAAATTCAAGATTTTAACCATATTTGTAATGCATATATATTAAAAACAATATACTCTACTTATTAAAATTCTCCTGTTAATCAGAAATGTTTCCATTGAGAAGAAATTACTTAATATCTAGTGTATAAGTTTTGTTGCAGACATATTCTTGGAAATAATTAATTACTAAAAATACTTGTAATGATATTTTACCCAATTTTATCTATATAACAAATAAATAAATATATTTGCTAATGCATAACAACTCAAAAGTAATTATAATTGCAATCATTAATTTAATATAAATAAATTAACAATGTTGTGCCCTCTCAATTTTCTATTGCGAAGCAATGAGATGTCGTACATCTTTGAATGTTTTTTCAGCTTTGTTAATTTGTTAAATTTAATATATATGAACATTTCCATTAAAATTTATTAAAATATAAACAGATTATTGTTAAATTTTTGTTAAAATAAGTATTAAATTCAAACTAAAATTCGTTTTAGTAATAACTACTAATCAATTTTCTATTCTGATTCATAATTTTATTGTAAGTAAGTAGGTAGGTACTTATAAATTGATCATAACATAAGAAGGCATATAAAAAAAAAGACATTAACATCAAAATAAATTACCAAAAATTCAATATACCAATCAATTAAAGTATCAAATTTTTAAAAACCATATAATAAAAACTTATAATTAAGCGTATTTTAATAAAATATTTTCTAGCCTGTTGGTAAAGATTAGTTATAATCTGAAGCATGTAACTTAATTAAGATATTCCAACTTTAAGCTTTAAACCGTGTTAACCATAAAGGGCAATAAAATATTATTTTACGGAAATTTTTTTTATAATCATTTAAAAATTTATTACTTAAACAGATGTTGAATAATGTCATTGCATGTCTGGAATTAAAACTTTAGAAATGTATGTACATACCTACAAACATATACAAAACTTATTTATGTATAAAATTTTGAAACGTGTAATTATTTTGGAAAAATTATTCCATAATAATTTTTAATCAAGCATCTACCTAAATGCTTATTTTCATTGTATTTTTTTTTTTTTATTATATTTCCTGCCGACTATTTTATCAAGCCATCAAAATTTTACTCTTTGATTAAAAATTGGTAGCCCTGAAAAGGACTGATTTTACAAATTCATAGTAATTTGTATCCTTACTTCCTCGTTGGTTTCTTTGTAGCAGCGGCAGCTTTTTTAACTGAGGCTGTAGCCTTTTTTGGTTTAGGTGCTTTTGGAGATTTCGCTGCAGCTTTCGATGGTTTCGTAGGCTTTTGTTTGGGCGTCTTGCTTTTTATTTCACCAGATTTTTTTGCACTTTTCACAGCAGCTTTAGTTACCTTTTTCTTTTCGGCTTTTTTTGTTGTACTAACACTTTTCTTTTTAGTTTCCGCAGATTTTTCTTTTTTGGCTTTTAATTTCTTTTCACTTGCTTTTTTAGTTGTCACAGCTTTCTTTTTCTTCTCCTCGCCACTCTTCGCCTTTGGCTTCACGTTCGCAGCAGATTTTGATAATTTGAATGAACCAGAAGCTCCTTTTCCTTTTGTCTGGATTAAAGTTCCACCTGACACAGCACTCTTCAAGTACTTTTTAATAAATGGTGCTAATTTTTCAGTATCAACTTTGTAATTAGCAGCCAAATACTTTTTGATAGCTGCTAAAGATGAGCCACCGCGTTCCTTTAAACTCTTAATAGCATTAGTAACCATTTCTGAAGTAGGAGGATGAGTTGGCTTTGCTTTCGGTTTCTTAGCTCCAGAGGCAGCCTTTTTTCCCTTTTTATTATCACCAATCACTGCTGCGGTAGTAACTTCTGCACTTGCTTCAGCCATTTTAGAAAAAAAACTTATTTATTTTATATGAAAATACTAATTTAACAACAGTATTTAGTAACACTATAACTTTACACTTTCACAATTAAAACTCACGATTTATAATGACACCTTAGTAGCCGGTATTTTGAACGATTTTTTTTCATAACACTACCGACGTCCTCAATGACTGAGAATCTGAGCGAAGAGCGTTAGAAAATTGTGTTTTGTTATATTCTATTTGATAAATTTTCTTTTATAAATATTATGATATTCTTTTATAATTTTTGTTAAATAAATTCAAGATTTTAACCATATTTGTAATGCATATATATTAAAAACAATATACTCTACTTATTAAAATTCTCCTGTTAATCAGAAATGTTTCCATTGAGAAGAAATTACTTAATATCTAGTGTATAAGTTTTGTTGCAGACATATTCTTGGAAATAATTAATTACTAAAAATACTTGTAATGATATTTTACCCAATTTTATCTATATAACAAATAAATAAATATATTTGCTAATGCATAACAACTCAAAAGTAATTATAATTGCAATCATTAATTTAATATAAATAAATTAACAATGTTGTGCCCTCTCAATTTTCTATTGCGAAGCAATGAGATGTCGTACATCTTTGAATGTTTTTTCAGCTTTGTTAATTTGTTAAATTTAATATATATGAACATTTCCATTAAAATTTATTAAAATATAAACAGATTATTGTTAAATTTTTGTTAAAATAAGTATTAAATTCAAACTAAAATTCGTTTTAGTAATAACTACTAATCAATTTTCTATTCTGATTCATAATTTTATTGTAAGTAAGTAGGTAGGTACTTATAAATTGATCATAACATAAGAAGGCATATAAAAAAAAAGACATTAACATCAAAATAAATTACCAAAAATTCAATATACCAATCAATTAAAGTATCAAATTTTTAAAAACCATATAATAAAAACTTATAATTAAGCGTATTTTAATAAAATATTTTCTAGCCTGTTGGTAAAGATTAGTTATAATCTGAAGCATGTAACTTAATTAAGATATTCCAACTTTAAGCTTTAAACCGTGTTAACCATAAAGGGCAATAAAATATTATTTTACGGAAATTTTTTTTATAATCATTTAAAAATTTATTACTTAAACAGATGTTGAATAATGTCATTGCATGTCTGGAATTAAAACTTTAGAAATGTATGTACATACCTACAAACATATACAAAACTTATTTATGTATAAAATTTTGAAACGTGTAATTATTTTGGAAAAATTATTCCATAATAATTTTTAATCAAGCATCTACCTAAATGCTTATTTTCATTGTATTTTTTTTTTTTTATTATATTTCCTGCCGACTATTTTATCAAGCCATCAAAATTTTACTCTTTGATTAAAAATTGGTAGCCCTGAAAAGGACTGATTTTACAAATTCATAGTAATTTGTATCCTTACTTCCTCGTTGGTTTCTTTGTAGCAGCGGCAGCTTTTTTAACTGAGGCTGTAGCCTTTTTTGGTTTAGGTGCTTTTGGAGATTTCGCTGCAGCTTTCGATGGTTTCGTAGGCTTTTGTTTGGGCGTCTTGCTTTTTATTTCACCAGATTTTTTTGCACTTTTCACAGCAGCTTTAGTTACCTTTTTCTTTTCGGCTTTTTTTGTTGTACTAACACTTTTCTTTTTAGTTTCCGCAGATTTTTCTTTTTTGGCTTTTAATTTCTTTTCACTTGCTTTTTTAGTTGTCACAGCTTTCTTTTTCTTCTCCTCGCCACTCTTCGCCTTTGGCTTCACGTTCGCAGCAGATTTTGATAATTTGAATGAACCAGAAGCTCCTTTTCCTTTTGTCTGGATTAAAGTTCCACCTGACACAGCACTCTTCAAGTACTTTTTAATAAATGGTGCTAATTTTTCAGTGTCAACTTTGTAATTAGCAGCCAAATATTTTTTGATAGCTGGTAAAGATGAGCCACCGCGTTCCTTTAAACTCTTAATAGCATTAGTAACCATTTCTGAAGTAGGAGGATGAGTTGGCTTTGCTTTCGGTTTCTTAGCTCCAGAGGCAGCCTTTTTTCCCTTTTTATTATCACCAATCACTGCTGCGGTAGTAACTTCTGCACTTGCTTCAGCCATTTTAGAAAAAAAACTTATTTATTTTATATGAAAATACTAATTTAACAACAGTATTTAGTAACACTATAACTTTACACTTTCACAATTAAAACTCACGATTTATAATGACACCTTAGTAGCCGGTATTTTGAACGATTTTTTTTCATAACACTACCGACGTCCTCAATGACTGAGAATCT
Organism: Dioctria linearis; assembly: GCA_963930735.1. Taxonomy (NCBI): domain Eukaryota; kingdom Metazoa; phylum Arthropoda; class Insecta; order Diptera; family Asilidae; genus Dioctria; species Dioctria linearis. The sequence goes on along the minus strand of CAWVNZ010002335.1, from coordinate 90,258 downwards.
GAGCGAAGAGCGTTAGAAAATTGTGTTTTGTTATATTCTATTTGATAAATTTTCTTTTATAAATATTATGATATTCTTTTATAATTTTTGTTAAATAAATTCAAGATTTTAACCATATTTGTAATGCATATATATTAAAAACAATATACTCTACTTATTAAAATTCTCCTGTTAATCAGAAATGTTTCCATTGAGAAGAAATTACTTAATATCTAGTGTATAAGTTTTGTTGCAGACATATTCTTGGAAATAATTAATTACTAAAAATACTTGTAATGATATTTTACCCAATTTTATCTATATAACAAATAAATAAATATATTTGCTAATGCATAACAACTCAAAAGTAATTATAATTGCAATCATTAATTTAATATAAATAAATTAACAATGTTGTGCCCTCTCAATTTTCTATTGCGAAGCAATGAGATGTCGTACATCTTTGAATGTTTTTTCAGCTTTGTTAATTTGTTAAATTTAATATATATGAACATTTCCATTAAAATTTATTAAAATATAAACAGATTATTGTTAAATTTTTGTTAAAATAAGTATTAAATTCAAACTAAAATTCGTTTTAGTAATAACTACTAATCAATTTTCTATTCTGATTCATAATTTTATTGTAAGTAAGTAGGTAGGTACTTATAAATTGATCATAACATAAGAAGGCATATAAAAAAAAAGACATTAACATCAAAATAAATTACCAAAAATTCAATATACCAATCAATTAAAGTATCAAATTTTTAAAAACCATATAATAAAAACTTATAATTAAGCGTATTTTAATAAAATATTTTCTAGCCTGTTGGTAAAGATTAGTTATAATCTGAAGCATGTAACTTAATTAAGATATTCCAACTTTAAGCTTTAAACCGTGTTAACCATAAAGGGCAATAAAATATTATTTTACGGAAATTTTTTTTATAATCATTTAAAAATTTATTACTTAAACAGATGTTGAATAATGTCATTGCATGTCTGGAATTAAAACTTTAGAAATGTATGTACATACCTACAAACATATACAAAACTTATTTATGTATAAAATTTTGAAACGTGTAATTATTTTGGAAAAATTATTCCATAATAATTTTTAATCAAGCATCTACCTAAATGCTTATTTTCATTGTATTTTTTTTTTTATTATATTTCCTGCCGACTATTTTATCAAGCCATCAAAATTTTACTCTTTGATTAAAAATTGGTAGCCCTGAAAAGGACTGATTTTACAAATTCATAGTAATTTGTATCCTTACTTCCTCGTTGGTTTCTTTGTAGCAGCGGCAGCTTTTTTAACTGAGGCTGTAGCCTTTTTTGGTTTAGGTGCTTTTGGAGATTTCGCTGCAGCTTTCGATGGTTTCGTAGGCTTTTGTTTGGGCGTCTTGCTTTTTATTTCACCAGATTTTTTTGCACTTTTCACAGCAGCTTTAGTTACCTTTTTCTTTTCGGCTTTTTTTGTTGTACTAACACTTTTCTTTTTAGTTTCCGCAGATTTTTCTTTTTTGGCTTTTAATTTCTTTTCACTTGCTTTTTTAGTTGTCACAGCTTTCTTTTTCTTCTCCTCGCCACTCTTCGCCTTTGGCTTCACGTTCGCAGCAGATTTTGATAATTTGAATGAACCAGAAGCTCCTTTTCCTTTTGTCTGGATTAAAGTTCCACCTGACACAGCACTCTTCAAGTACTTTTTAATAAATGGTGCTAATTTTTCAGTATCAACTTTGTAATTAGCAGCCAAATACTTTTTGATAGCTGCTAAAGATGAGCCACCGCGTTCCTTTAAACTCTTAATAGCATTAGTAACCATTTCTGAAGTAGGAGGATGAGTTGGCTTTGCTTTCGGTTTCTTAGCTCCAGAGGCAGCCTTTTTTCCCTTTTTATTATCACCAATCACTGCTGCAGTAGTAACTTCTGCACTTGCTTCAGCCATTTTAGAAAAAAAACTTATTTATTTTATATGAAAATACTAATTTAACAACAGTATTTAGTAACACTATAACTTTACACTTTCACAATTAAAACTCACGATTTATAATGACACCTTAGTAGCCGGTATTTTGAACGATTTTTTTTCATAACACTACCGACGTCCTCAATGACTGAGAATCTAAGCGAAGAGCGTTAGAAAATTGTGTTTTGTTATATTCTATTTGATAAATTTTCTTTTATAAATATTATGATATTCTTTTATAATTTTTGTTAAATAAATTCAAGATTTTAACCATATTTGTAATGCATATATATTAAAAACAATATACTCTACTTATTAAAATTCTCCTGTTAATCAGAAATGTTTCCATTGAGAAGAAATTACTTAATATCTAGTGTATAAGTTTTGTTGCAGACATATTCTTGGAAATAATTAATTACTAAAAATACTTGTAATGATATTTTACCCAATTTTATCTATATAACAAATAAATAAATATATTTGCTAATGCATAACAACTCAAAAGTAATTATAATTGCAATCATTAATTTAATATAAATAAATTAACAATGTTGTGCCCTCTCAATTTTCTATTGCGAAGCAATGAGATGTCGTACATCTTTGAATGTTTTTTCAGCTTTGTTAATTTGTTAAATTTAATATATATGAACATTTCCATTAAAATTTATTAAAATATAAACAGATTATTGTTAAATTTTTGTTAAAATAAGTATTAAATTCAAACTAAAATTCGTTTTAGTAATAACTACTAATCAATTTTCTATTCTGATTCATAATTTTATTGTAAGTAAGTATGTAGGTAGGTACTTATAAATTGATCATAACATAAGAAGGCATATAAAAAAAAAAGACATTAACATCAAAATAAATTACCAAAAATTCAATATACCAATCAATTAAAGTATCAAATTTTTAAAAACCATATAATAAAAACTTATAATTAAGCGTATTTTAATAAAATATTTTCTAGCCTGTTGGTAAAGATTAGTTATAATCTGAAGCATGTAACTTAATTAAGATATTCCAACTTTAAGCTTTAAACTGTGTTAACCATAAAGGGCAATAAAATATTATTTTACGGAAATTTTTTTTATAATCATTTAAAAATTTATTACTTAAACAGATGTTGAATAATGTCATTGCATGTCTGGAATTAAAACTTTAGAAATGTATGTACATACCTACAAACATATACAAAACTTATTTATGTATAAAATTTTGAAACGTGTAATTATTTTGGAAAAATTATTCCATAATAATTTTTAATCAAGCATCTACCTAAATGCTTATTTTCATTGTATTTTTTTTTTTTATTATATTTCCTGCCGACTATTTTATCAAGCCATCAAAATTTTACTCTTTGATTAAAAATTGGTAGCCCTGAAAAGGACTGATTTTACAAATTCATAGTAATTTGCATCCTTACTTCCTCGTTGGTTTCTTTGTAGCAGCGGCAGCTTTTTTAACTGAGGCTGTAGCCTTTTTTGGTTTAGGTGCTTTTGGAGATTTCGCTGCAGCTTTCGATGGTTTCGTAGGCTTTTGTTTGGGCGTCTTGCTTTTTATTTCACCAGATTTTTTTGCACTTTTCACAGCAGCTTTAGTTACCTTTTTCTTTTCGGCTTTTTTTGTTGTACTAACACTTTTCTTTTTAGTTTCCGCAGATTTTTCTTTTTTGGCTTTTAATTTCTTTTCACTTGCTTTTTTAGTTGTCACAGCTTTCTTTTTCTTCTCCTCGCCACTCTTCGCCTTTGGCTTCACGTTCGCAGCAGATTTTGATAATTTGAATGAACCAGAAGCTCCTTTTCCTTTTGTCTGGATTAAAGTTCCACCTGACACAGCACTCTTCAAGTACTTTTTAATAAATGGTGCTAATTTTTCAGTATCAACTTTGTAATTAGCAGCCAAATACTTTTTGATAGCTGCTAAAGATGAGCCACCGCGTTCCTTTAAACTCTTAATAGCATTAGTAACCATTTCTGAAGTAGGAGGATGAGTTGGCTTTGCTTTCGGTTTCTTAGCTCCAGAGGCAGCCTTTTTTCCCTTTTTATTATCACCAATCACTGCTGCGGTAGTAACTTCTGCACTTGCTTCAGCCATTTTAGAAAAAAAACTTATTTATTTTATATGAAAATACTAATTTAACAACAGTATTTAGTAACACTATAACTTTACACTTTCACAATTAAAACTCACGATTTATAATGACACCTTAGTAGCCGGTATTTTGAACGATTTTTTTTCATAACACTACCGACGTCCTCAATTACTGAGCATCTGAGCGAAGAGCGTTAGAAAATTGTGTTTTGTTATATTCTATTTGATAAATTTTCTTTTATAAATATTATGATATTCTTTTATAATTTTTGTTAAATAAATTCAAGATTTTAACCATATTTGTAATGCATATATATTAAAAACAATATACTCTACTTATTAAAATTCTCCTGTTAATCAGAAATGTTTCCATTGAGAAGAAATTACTTAATATCTAGTGTATAAGTTTTGTTGCAGACATATTCTTGGAAATAATTAATTACTAAAAATACTTGTAATGATATTTTACCCAATTTTATCTATATAACAAATAAATAAATATATTTGCTAATGCATAACAACTCAAAAGTAATTATAATTGCAATCATTAATTTAATATAAATAAATTAACAATGTTGTGCCCTCTCAATTTTCTATTGCGAAGCAATGAGATGTCGTACATCTTTGAATGTTTTTTCAGCTTTGTTAATTTGTTAAATTTAATATATATGAACATTTCCATTAAAATTTATTAAAATATAAACAGATTATTAGTTAAATTTTTGTTAAAATAAGTATTAAATTCAAACTAAAATTCGTTTTAGTAATAACTACTAATCAATTTTCTATTCTGATTCATAATTTTATTGTAAGTAAGTAGGTAGGTACTTATAAATTGATCATAACATAAGAAGGCATATAAAAAAAAAGACATTAACATCAAAATAAATTACCAAAAATTCAATATACCAATCAATTAAAGTATCAAATTTTTAAAAACCATATAATAAAAACTTATAATTAAGCGTATTTTAATAAAATATTTTCTAGCCTGTTGGTAAAGATTAGTTATAATCTGAAGCATGTAACTTAATTAAGATATTCCAACTTTAAGCTTTAAACCGTGTTAACCATAAAGGGCAATAAAATATTATTTTACGGAAATTTTTTTTATAATCATTTAAAAATTTATTACTTAAACAGATGTTGAATAATGTCATTGCATGTCTGGAATTAAAACTTTAGAAATGTATGTACATACCTACAAACATATACAAAACTTATTTATGTATAAAATTTTGAAACGTGTAATTATTTTGGAAAAATTATTCCATAATAATTTTTAATCAAGCATCTACCTAAATGCTTATTTTCATTGTATTTTTTTTTTTATTATATTTCCTGCCGACTATTTTATCAAGCCATCAAAATTTTACTCTTTGATTAAAAATTGGTAGCCCTGAAAAGGACTGATTTTACAAATTCATAGTAATTTGTATCCTTACTTCCTCGTTGGTTTCTTTGTAGCAGCGGCAGCTTTTTTAACTGAGGCTGTAGCCTTTTTTGGTTTAGGTGCTTTTGGAGATTTCGCTGCAGCTTTCGATGGTTTCGTAGGCTTTTGTTTGGGCGTCTTGCTTTTTATTTCACCAGATTTTTTTGCACTTTTCACAGCAGCTTTAGTTACCTTTTTCTTTTCGGCTTTTTTTGTTGTACTAACACTTTTCTTTTTAGTTTCCGCAGATTTTTCTTTTTTGGCTTTTAATTTCTTTTCACTTGCTTTTTTAGTTGTCACAGCTTTCTTTTTCTTCTCCTCGCCACTCTTCGCCTTTGGCTTCACGTTCGCAGCAGATTTTGATAATTTGAATGAACCAGAAGCTCCTTTTCCTTTTGTCTGGATTAAAGTTCCACCTGACACAGCACTCTTCAAGTACTTTTTAATAAATGGTGCTAATTTTTCAGTATCAACTTTGTAATTAGCAGCCAAATACTTTTTGATAGCTGCTAAAGATGAGCCACCGCGTTCCTTTAAACTCTTAATAGCATTAGTAACCATTTCTGAAGTAGGAGGATGAGTTGGCTTTGCTTTCGGTTTCTTAGCTCCAGAGGCAGCCTTTTTTCCCTTTTTATTATCACCAATCACTGCTGCGGTAGTAACTTCTGCACTTGCTTCAGCCATTTTAGAAAAAAAACTTATTTATTTTATATGAAAATACTAATTTAACAACAGTATTTAGTAACACTATAACTTTACACTTTCACAATTAAAACTCACGATTTATAATGACACCTTAGTAGCCGGTATTTTGAACGATTTTTTTTCATAACACTACCGACGTCCTCAATTACTGAGCATCTGAGCGAAGAGCGTTAGAAAATTGTGTTTTGTTATATTCTATTTGATAAATTTTCTTTTATAAATATTATGATATTCTTTTATAATTTTTGTTAAATAAATTCAAGATTTTAACCATATTTGTAATGCATATATATTAAAAACAATATACTCTACTTATTAAAATTCTCCTGTTAATCAGAAATGTTTCCATTGAGAAGAAATTACTTAATATCTAGTGTATAAGTTTTGTTGCAGACATATTCTTGGAAATAATTAATTACTAAAAATACTTGTAATGATATTTTACCCAATTTTATCTATATAACAAATAAATAAATATATTTGCTAATGCATAACAACTCAAAAGTAATTATAATTGCAATCATTAATTTAATATAAATAAATTAACAATGTTGTGCCCTCTCAATTTTCTATTGCGAAGCAATGAGATGTCGTACATCTTTGAATGTTTTTTCAGCTTTGTTAATTTGTTAAATTTAATATATATGAACATTTCCATTAAAATTTATTAAAATATAAACAGATTATTAGTTAAATTTTTGTTAAAATAAGTATTAAATTCAAACTAAAATTCGTTTTAGTAATAACTACTAATCAATTTTCTATTCTGATTCATAATTTTATTGTAAGTAAGTAGGTAGGTACTTATAAATTGATCATAACATAAGAAGGCATATAAAAAAAAAGACATTAACATCAAAATAAATTACCAAAAATTCAATATACCAATCAATTAAAGTATCAAATTTTTAAAAACCATATAATAAAAACTTATAATTAAGCGTATTTTAATAAAATATTTTCTAGCCTGTTGGTAAAGATTAGTTATAATCTGAAGCATGTAACTTAATTAAGATATTCCAACTTTAAGCTTTAAACCGTGTTAACCATAAAGGGCAATAAAATATTATTTTACGGAAATTTTTTTTATAATCATTTAAAAATTTATTACTTAAACAGATGTTGAATAATGTCATTGCATGTCTGGAATTAAAACTTTAGAAATGTATGTACATACCTACAAACATATACAAAACTTATTTATGTATAAAATTTTGAAACGTGTAATTATTTTGGAAAAATTATTCCATAATAATTTTTAATCAAGCATCTACCTAAATGCTTATTTTCATTGTATTTTTTTTTTTATTATATTTCCTGCCGACTATTTTATCAAGCCATCAAAATTTTACTCTTTGATTAAAAATTGGTAGCCCTGAAAAGGACTGATTTTACAAATTCATAGTAATTTGTATCCTTACTTCCTCGTTGGTTTCTTTGTAGCAGCGGCAGCTTTTTTAACTGAGGCTGTAGCCTTTTTTGGTTTAGGTGCTTTTGGAGATTTCGCTGCAGCTTTCGATGGTTTCGTAGGCTTTTGTTTGGGCGTCTTGCTTTTTATTTCACCAGATTTTTTTGCACTTTTCACAGCAGCTTTAGTTACCTTTTTCTTTTCGGCTTTTTTTGTTGTACTAACACTTTTCTTTTTAGTTTCCGCAGATTTTTCTTTTTTGGCTTTTAATTTCTTTTCACTTGCTTTTTTAGTTGTCACAGCTTTCTTTTTCTTCTCCTCGCCACTCTTCGCCTTTGGCTTCACGTTCGCAGCAGATTTTGATAATTTGAATGAACCAGAAGCTCCTTTTCCTTTTGTCTGGATTAAAGTTCCACCTGACACAGCACTCTTCAAGTACTTTTTAATAAATGGTGCTAATTTTTCAGTATCAACTTTGTAATTAGCAGCCAAATACTTTTTGATAGCTGCTAAAGATGAGCCACCGCGTTCCTTTAAACTCTTAATAGCATTAGTAACCATTTCTGAAGTAGGAGGATGAGTTGGCTTTGCTTTCGGTTTCTTAGCTCCAGAGGCAGCCTTTTTTCCCTTTTTATTATCACCAATCACTGCTGCGGTAGTAACTTCTGCACTTGCTTCAGCCATTTTAGAAAAAAAACTTATTTATTTTATATGAAAATACTAATTTAACAACAGTATTTAGTAACACTATAACTTTACACTTTCACAATTAAAACTCACGATTTATAATGACACCTTAGTAGCCGGTATTTTGAACGATTTTTTTTCATAACACTACCGACGTCCTCAATTACTGAGCATCTGAGCGAAGAGCGTTAGAAAATTGTGTTTTGTTATATTCTATTTGATAAATTTTCTTTTATAAATATTATGATATTCTTTTATAATTTTTGTTAAATAAATTCAAGATTTTAACCATATTTGTAATGCATATATATTAAAAACAATATACTCTACTTATTAAAATTCTCCTGTTAATCAGAAATGTTTCCATTGAGAAGAAATTACTTAATATCTAGTGTATAAGTTTTGTTGCAGACATATTCTTGGAAATAATTAATTACTAAAAATACTTGTAATGATATTTTACCCAATTTTATCTATATAACAAATAAATAAATATATTTGCTAATGCATAACAACTCAAAAGTAATTATAATTGCAATCATTAATTTAATATAAATAAATTAACAATGTTGTGCCCTCTCAATTTTCTATTGCGAAGCAATGAGATGTCGTACATCTTTGAATGTTTTTTCAGCTTTGTTAATTTGTTAAATTTAATATATATGAACATTTCCATTAAAATTTATTAAAATATAAACAGATTATTAGTTAAATTTTTGTTAAAATAAGTATTAAATTCAAACTAAAATTCGTTTTAGTAATAACTACTAATCAATTTTCTATTCTGATTCATAATTTTATTGTAAGTAAGTAGGTAGGTACTTATAAATTGATCATAACATAAGAAGGCATATAAAAAAAAAGACATTAACATCAAAATAAATTACCAAAAATTCAATATACCAATCAATTAAAGTATCAAATTTTTAAAAACCATATAATAAAAACTTATAATTAAGCGTATTTTAATAAAATATTTTCTAGCCTGTTGGTAAAGATTAGTTATAATCTGAAGCATGTAACTTAATTAAGATATTCCAACTTTAAGCTTTAAACCGTGTTAACCATAAAGGGCAATAAAATATTATTTTACGGAAATTTTTTTTATAATCATTTAAAAATTTATTACTTAAACAGATGTTGAATAATGTCATTGCATGTCTGGAATTAAAACTTTAGAAATGTATGTACATACCTACAAACATATACAAAACTTATTTATGTATAAAATTTTGAAACGTGTAATTATTTTGGAAAAATTATTCCATAATAATTTTTAATCAAGCATCTACCTAAATGCTTATTTTCATTGTATTTTTTTTTTTATTATATTTCCTGCCGACTATTTTATCAAGCCATCAAAATTTTACTCTTTGATTAAAAATTGGTAGCCCTGAAAAGGACTGATTTTACAAATTCATAGTAATTTGTATCCTTACTTCCTCGTTGGTTTCTTTGTAGCAGCGGCAGCTTTTTTAACTGAGGCTGTAGCCTTTTTTGGTTTAGGTGCTTTTGGAGATTTCGCTGCAGCTTTCGATGGTTTCGTAGGCTTTTGTTTGGGCGTCTTGCTTTTTATTTCACCAGATTTTTTTGCACTTTTCACAGCAGCTTTAGTTACCTTTTTCTTTTCGGCTTTTTTTGTTGTACTAACACTTTTCTTTTTAGTTTCCGCAGATTTTTCTTTTTTGGCTTTTAATTTCTTTTCACTTGCTTTTTTAGTTGTCACAGCTTTCTTTTTCTTCTCCTCGCCACTCTTCGCCTTTGGCTTCACGTTCGCAGCAGATTTTGATAATTTGAATGAACCAGAAGCTCCTTTTCCTTTTGTCTGGATTAAAGTTCCACCTGACACAGCACTCTTCAAGTACTTTTTAATAAATGGTGCTAATTTTTCAGTGTCAACTTTGTAATTAGCAGCCAAATATTTTTTGATAGCTGGTAAAGATGAGCCACCGCGTTCCTTTAAACTCTTAATAGCATTAGTAACCATTTCTGAAGTAGGAGGATGAGTTGGCTTTGCTTTCGGTTTCTTAGCTCCAGAGGCAGCCTTTTTTCCCTTTTTATTATCACCAATCACTGCTGCGGTAGTAACTTCTGCACTTGCTTCAGCCATTTTAGAAAAAAAACTTATTTATTTTATATGAAAATACTAATTTAACAACAGTATTTAGTAACACTATAACTTTACACTTTCACAATTAAAACTCACGATTTATAATGACACCTTAGTAGCCGGTATTTTGAACGATTTTTTTTCATAACACTACCGACGTCCTCAATGACTGAGAATCTGAGCGAAGAGCGTTAGAAAATTGTGTTTTATTATATTCTATTTGATAAATTTTCTTTTATAAATATTATGATATTCTTTTATAATTTTTGTTAAATAAATTCAAGATTTTAACCATATTTGTAATGCATATATATTAAAAACAATATACTCTACTTATTAAAATTCTCCTGTTAATCAGAAATGTTTCCATTGAGAAGAAATTACTTAATATCTAGTGTATATTTTTTGTTGCAGACATATTCTTGGAAATAATTAATTACTAAAAATACTTGTAATGATATTTTACCCAATTTTATCTATATAACAAATAAATAAATATATTTGCTAATGCATAACAACTCAAAAGTAATTATAATTGCAATCATTAATTTAATATAAATAAATTAACAATGTTGTGCCCTCTCAATTTTCTATTGCGAAGCAATGAGATGTCGTACATCTTTGAATGTTTTTTCAGCTTTGTTAATTTGTTAAATTTAATATATATGAACATTTCCATTAAAATTTATTAAAATATAAACAGATTATTAGTTAAATTTTTGTTAAAATAAGTATTAAATTCAAACTAAAATTCGTTTTAGTAATAACTACTAATCAATTTTCTATTCTGATTCATAATTTTATTGTAAGTAAGTATGTAGGTACTTATAAATTGATCATAACATAAGAAGGCATATAAAAAAAAAAAGACATTAACATCAAAATAAATTACCAAAAATTCAATATACCAATCAATTAAAGTATCAAATTTTTAAAAACCATATAATAAAAACTTATAATTAAGCGTATTTTAATAAAATATTTTCTAGCCTGTTGGTAAAGATTAGTTATAATCTGAAGCATGTAACTTAATTAAGATATTCCAACTTTAAGCTTTAAACCGTGTTAACCATAAAGGGCAATAAAATATTATTTTACGGAAAGTTTTTTTATAATCATTTAAAAATTTATTACTTAAACAGATGTTGAATAATGTCATTGCATGTCTGGAATTAAAACTTTAGAAATGTATGTACATACCTACAAACATATACAAAACTTATTTATGTATAAAATTTTGAAACGTGTAATTATTTTGGAAAAATTATTCCATAATAATTTTTAATCAAGCATCTACCTAAATGCTTATTTTCATTGTATTTTTTTTTTTTTATTATATTTCCTGCCGACTATTTTATCAAGCCATCAAAATTTTACTCTTTGATTAAAAATTGGTAGCCCTGAAAAGGACTGATTTTACAAATTCATAGTAATTTGTATCCTTACTTCCTCGTTGGTTTCTTTGTAGCAGCGGCAGCTTTTTTAACTGAGGCTGTAGCCTTTTTTGGTTTAGGTGCTTTTGGAGATTTCGCTGCAGCTTTCGATGGTTTCGTAGGCTTTTGTTTGGGCGTCTTGCTTTTTATTTCACCAGATTTTTTTGCACTTTTCACAGCAGCTTTAGTTACCTTTTTCTTTTCGGCTTTTTTTGTTGTACTAACACTTTTCTTTTTAGTTTCCGCAGATTTTTCTTTTTTGGCTTTTAATTTCTTTTCACTTGCTTTTTTAGTTGTCACAGCTTTCTTTTTCTTCTCCTCGCCACTCTTCGCCTTTGGCTTCACGTTCGCAGCAGATTTTGATAATTTGAATGAACCAGAAGCTCCTTTTCCTTTTGTCTGGATTAAAGTTCCACCTGACACAGCACTCTTCAAGTACTTTTTAATAAATGGTGCTAATTTTTCAGTGTCAACTTTGTAATTAGCAGCCAAATATTTTTTGATAGCTGGTAAAGATGAGCCACCGCGTTCCTTTAAACTCTTAATAGCATTAGTAACCATTTCTGAAGTAGGAGGATGAGTTGGCTTTGCTTTCGGTTTCTTAGCTCCAGAGGCAGCCTTTTTTCCCTTTTTATTATCACCAATCACTGCTGCGGTAGTAACTTCTGCACTTGCTTCAGCCATTTTAGAAAAAAAACTTATTTATTTTATATGAAAATACTAATTTAACAACAGTATTTAGTAACACTATAACTTTACACTTTCACAATTAAAACTCACGATTTATAATGACACCTTAGTAGCCGGTATTTTGAACGATTTTTTTTCATAACAATACCGACGTCCTCAATGACTGAGAATCTGAGCGAAGAGCGTTAGAAAATTGTGTTTTGTTATATTCTATTTGATAAATTTTCTTTTATAAATATTATGATATTCTTTTATAATTTTTGTTAAATAAATTCAAGATTTTAACCATATTTGTAATGCATATATATTAAAAACAATATACTCTACTTATTAAAATTCTCCTGTTAATCAGAAATGTTTCCATTGAGAAGAAATTACTTAATATCTAGTGTATAAGTTTTGTTGCAGACATATTCTTGGAAATAATTAATTACTAAAAATACTTGTAATGATATTTTACCCAATTTTATCTATATAACAAATAAATAAATATATTTGCTAATGCATAACAACTCAAAAGTAATTATAATTGCAATCATTAATTTAATATAAATAAATTAACAATGTTGTGCCCTCTCAATTTTCTATTGCGAAGCAATGAGATGTCGTACATCTTTGAATGTTTTTTCAGCTTTGTTAATTTGTTAAATTTAATATATATGAACATTTCCATTAAAATTTATTAAAATATAAACAGATTATTAGTTAAATTTTTGTTAAAATAAGTATTAAATTCAAACTAAAATTCGTTTTAGTAATAACTACTAATCAATTTTCTATTCTGATTCATAATTTTATTGTAAGTAAGTATGTAGGTAGGTACTTATAAATTGATCATAACATAAGAAGGCATATAAAAAAAAAAAGACATTAACATCAAAATAAATTACCAAAAATTCAATATACCAATCAATTAAAGTATCAAATTTTTAAAAACCATATAATAAAAACTTATAATTAAGCGTATTTTAATAAAATATTTTCTAGCCTGTTGGTAAAGATTAGTTATAATCTGAAGCATGTAACTTAATTAAGATATTCCAACTTTAAGCTTTAAACCGTGTTAACCATAAAGGGCAATAAAATATTATTTTACGGAAAGTTTTTTTATAATCATTTAAAAATTTATTACTTAAACAGATGTTGAATAATGTCATTGCATGTCTGGAATTAAAACTTTAGAAATGTATGTACAAACATATACAAAACTTATTTATGTATAAAATTTTGAAACGTGTAATTATTTTGGAAAAATTATTCCATAATAATTTTTAATCAAGCATCTACCTAAATGCTTATTTTCATTGTATTTTTTTTTTTTTATTATATTTCCTGCCGACTATTTTATCAAGCCATCAAAATTTTACTCTTTGATTAAAAATTGGTAGCCCTGAAAAGGACTGATTTTACAAATTCATAGTAATTTGTATCCTTACTTCCTCGTTGGTTTCTTTGTAGCAGCGGCAGCTTTTTTAACTGAGGCTGTAGCCTTTTTTGGTTTAGGTGCTTTTGGAGATTTCGCTGCAGCTTTCGATGGTTTCGTAGGCTTTTGTTTGGGCGTCTTGCTTTTTATTTCACCAGATTTTTTTGCACTTTTCACAGCAGCTTTAGTTACCTTTTTCTTTTCGGCTTTTTTTGTTGTACTAACACTTTTCTTTTTAGTTTCCGCAGATTTTTCTTTTTTGGCTTTTAATTTCTTTTCACTTGCTTTTTTAGTTGTCACAGCTTTCTTTTTCTTCTCCTCGCCACTCTTCGCCTTTGGCTTCACGTTCGCAGCAGATTTTGATAATTTGAATGAACCAGAAGCTCCTTTTCCTTTTGTCTGGATTAAAGTTCCACCTGACACAGCACTCTTCAAGTACTTTTTAATAAATGGTGCTAATTTTTCAGTGTCAACTTTGTAATTAGCAGCCAAATATTTTTTGATAGCTGGTAAAGATGAGCCACCGCGTTCCTTTAAACTCTTAATAGCATTAGTAACCATTTCTGAAGTAGGAGGATGAGTTGGCTTTGCTTTCGGTTTCTTAGCTCCAGAGGCAGCCTTTTTTCCCTTTTTATTATCACCAATCACTGCTGCGGTAGTAACTTCTGCACTTGCTTCAGCCATTTTAGAAAAAAAACTTATTTATTTTATATGAAAATACTAATTTAACAACAGTATTTAGTAACACTATAACTTTACACTTTCACAATTAAAACTCACGATTTATAACGACACCTTAGTAGCCGGTATTTTGAACGATTTTTTTTCATAACACTACCGACGTCCTCAATGACTGAGAATCTGAGCGAAGAGCGTTAGAAAATTGTGTTTTGTTATATTCTATTTGATAAATTTTCTTTTATAAATATTATGATATTCTTTTATAATTTTTGTTAAATAAATTCAAGATTTTAACCATATTTGTAATGCATATATATTAAAAACAATATACTCTACTTATTAAAATTCTCCTGTTAATCAGAAATGTTTCCATTGAGAAGAAATTACTTAATATCTAGTGTATAAGTTTTGTTGCAGACATATTCTTGGAAATAATTAATTACTAAAAATACTTGTAATGATATTTTACCCAATTTTATCTATATAACAAATAAATAAATATATTTGCTAATGCATAACAACTCAAAAGTAATTATAATTGCAATCATTAATTTAATATAAATAAATTAACAATGTTGTGCCCTCTCAATTTTCTATTGCGAAGCAATGAGATGTCGTACATCTTTGAATGTTTTTTCAGCTTTGTTAATTTGTTAAATTTAATATATATGAACATTTCCATTAAAATTTATTAAAATATAAACAGATTATTAGTTAAATTTTTGTTAAAATAAGTATTAAATTCAAACTAAAATTCGTTTTAGTAATAACTACTAATCAATTTTCTATTCTGATTCATAATTTTATTGTAAGTAAGTATGTAGGTACTTATAAATTGATCATAACATAAGAAGGCATATAAAAAAAAAAGACATTAACATCAAAATAAATTACCAAAAATTCAATATACCAATCAATTAAAGTATCAAATTTTTAAAAACCATATAATAAAAACTTATAATTAAGCGTATTTTAATAAAATATTTTCTAGCCTGTTGGTAAAGATTAGTTATAATCTGAAGCATGTAACTTAATTAAGATATTCCAACTTTAAGCTTTAAACCGTGTTAACCATAAAGGGCAATAAAATATTATTTTACGGAAAGTTTTTTTATAATCATTTAAAAATTTATTACTTAAACAGATGTTGAATAATGTCATTGCATGTCTGGAATTAAAACTTTAGAAATGTATGTACAAACATATACAAAACTTATTTATGTATAAAATTTTGAAACGTGTAATTATTTTGGAAAAATTATTCCATAATAATTTTTAATCAAGCATCTACCTAAATGCTTATTTTCATTGTATTTTTTTTTTTTTATTATATTTCCTGCCGACTATTTTATCAAGCCATCAAAATTTTACTCTTTGATTAAAAATTGGTAGCCCTGAAAAGGACTGATTTTACAAATTCATAGTAATTTGTATCCTTACTTCCTCGTTGGTTTCTTTGTAGCAGCGGCAGCTTTTTTAACTGAGGCTGTAGCCTTTTTTGGTTTAGGTGCTTTTGGAGATTTCGCTGCAGCTTTCGATGGTTTCGTAGGCTTTTGTTTGGGCGTCTTGCTTTTTATTTCACCAGATTTTTTTGCACTTTTCACAGCAGCTTTAGTTACCTTTTTCTTTTCGGCTTTTTTTGTTGTACTAACACTTTTCTTTTTAGTTTCCGCAGATTTTTCTTTTTTGGCTTTTAATTTCTTTTCACTTGCTTTTTTAGTTGTCACAGCTTTCTTTTTCTTCTCCTCGCCACTCTTCGCCTTTGGCTTCACGTTCGCAGCAGATTTTGATAATTTGAATGAACCAGAAGCTCCTTTTCCTTTTGTCTGGATTAAAGTTCCACCTGACACAGCACTCTTCAAGTACTTTTTAATAAATGGTGCTAATTTTTCAGTGTCAACTTTGTAATTAGCAGCCAAATATTTTTTGATAGCTGGTAAAGATGAGCCACCGCGTTCCTTTAAACTCTTAATAGCATTAGTAACCATTTCTGAAGTAGGAGGATGAGTTGGCTTTGCTTTCGGTTTCTTAGCTCCAGAGGCAGCCTTTTTTCCCTTTTTATTATCACCAATCACTGCTGCGGTAGTAACTTCTGCACTTGCTTCAGCCATTTTAGAAAAAAAACTTATTTATTTTATATGAAAATACTAATTTAACAACAGTATTTAGTAACACTATAACTTTACACTTTCACAATTAAAACTCACGATTTATAATGACACCTTAGTAGCCGGTATTTTGAACGATTTTTTTTCATAACACTACCGACGTCCTCAATGACTGAGAATCTGAGCGAAGAGCGTTAGAAAATTGTGTTTTGTTATATTCTATTTGATAAATTTTCTTTTATAAATATTATGATATTCTTTTATAATTTTTGTTAAATAAATTCAAGATTTTAACCATATTTGTAATGCATATATATTAAAAACAATATACTCTACTTATTAAAATTCTCCTGTTAATCAGAAATGTTTCCATTGAGAAGAAATTACTTAATATCTAGTGTATAAGTTTTGTTGCAGACATATTCTTGGAAATAATTAATTACTAAAAATACTTGTAATGATATTTTACCCAATTTTATCTATATAACAAATAAATAAATATATTTGCTAATGCATAACAACTCAAAAGTAATTATAATTGCAATCATTAATTTAATATAAATAAATTAACAATGTTGTGCCCTCTCAATTTTCTATTGCGAAGCAATGAGATGTCGTACATCTTTGAATGTTTTTTCAGCTTTGTTAATTTGTTAAATTTAATATATATGAACATTTCCATTAAAATTTATTAAAATATAAACAGATTATTAGTTAAATTTTTGTTAAAATAAGTATTAAATTCAAACTAAAATTCGTTTTAGTAATAACTACTAATCAATTTTCTATTCTGATTCATAATTTTATTGTAAGTAAGTATGTAGGTACTTATAAATTGATCATAACATAAGAAGGCATATAAAAAAAAAAGACATTAACATCAAAATAAATTACCAAAAATTCAATATACCAATCAATTAAAGTATCAAATTTTTAAAAACCATATAATAAAAACTTATAATTAAGCGTATTTTAATAAAATATTTTCTAGCCTGTTGGTAAAGATTAGTTATAATCTGAAGCATGTAACTTAATTAAGATATTCCAACTTTAAGCTTTAAACCGTGTTAACCATAAAGGGCAATAAAATATTATTTTACGGAAAGTTTTTTTATAATCATTTAAAAATTTATTACTTAAACAGATGTTGAATAATGTCATTGCATGTCTGGAATTAAAACTTTAGAAATGTATGTACAAACATATACAAAACTTATTTATGTATAAAATTTTGAAACGTGTAATTATTTTGGAAAAATTATTCCATAATAATTTTTAATCAAGCATCTACCTAAATGCTTATTTTCATTGTATTTTTTTTTTTTTATTATATTTCCTGCCGACTATTTTATCAAGCCATCAAAATTTTACTCTTTGATTAAAAATTGGTAGCCCTGAAAAGGACTGATTTTACAAATTCATAGTAATTTGTATCCTTACTTCCTCGTTGGTTTCTTTGTAGCAGCGGCAGCTTTTTTAACTGAGGCTGTAGCCTTTTTTGGTTTAGGTGCTTTTGGAGATTTCGCTGCAGCTTTCGATGGTTTCGTAGGCTTTTGTTTGGGCGTCTTGCTTTTTATTTCACCAGATTTTTTTGCACTTTTCACAGCAGCTTTAGTTACCTTTTTCTTTTCGGCTTTTTTTGTTGTACTAACACTTTTCTTTTTAGTTTCCGCAGATTTTTCTTTTTTGGCTTTTAATTTCTTTTCACTTGCTTTTTTAGTTGTCACAGCTTTCTTTTTCTTCTCCTCGCCACTCTTCGCCTTTGGCTTCACGTTCGCAGCAGATTTTGATAATTTGAATGAACCAGAAGCTCCTTTTCCTTTTGTCTGGATTAAAGTTCCACCTGACACAGCACTCTTCAAGTACTTTTTAATAAATGGTGCTAATTTTTCAGTGTCAACTTTGTAATTAGCAGCCAAATATTTTTTGATAGCTGGTAAAGATGAGCCACCGCGTTCCTTTAAACTCTTAATAGCATTAGTAACCATTTCTGAAGTAGGAGGATGAGTTGGCTTTGCTTTCGGTTTCTTAGCTCCAGAGGCAGCCTTTTTTCCCTTTTTATTATCACCAATCACTGCTGCGGTAGTAACTTCTGCACTTGCTTCAGCCATTTTAGAAAAAAAACTTATTTATTTTATATGAAAATACTAATTTAACAACAGTATTTAGTAACACTATAACTTTACACTTTCACAATTAAAACTCACGATTTATAATGACACCTTAGTAGCCGGTATTTTGAACGATTTTTTTTCATAACACTACCGACGTCCTCAATGACTGAGAATCTGAGCGAAGAGCGTTAGAAAATTGTGTTTTGTTATATTCTATTTGATAAATTTTCTTTTATAAATATTATGATATTCTTTTATAATTTTTGTTAAATAAATTCAAGATTTTAACCATATTTGTAATGCATATATATTAAAAACAATATACTCTACTTATTAAAATTCTCCTGTTAATCAGAAATGTTTCCATTGAGAAGAAATTACTTAATATCTAGTGTATAAGTTTTGTTGCAGACATATTCTTGGAAATAATTAATTACTAAAAATACTTGTAATGATATTTTACCCAATTTTATCTATATAACAAATAAATAAATATATTTGCTAATGCATAACAACTCAAAAGTAATTATAATTGCAATCATTAATTTAATATAAATAAATTAACAATGTTGTGCCCTCTCAATTTTCTATTGCGAAGCAATGAGATGTCGTACATCTTTGAATGTTTTTTCAGCTTTGTTAATTTGTTAAATTTAATATATATGAACATTTCCATTAAAATTTATTAAAATATAAACAGATTATTAGTTAAATTTTTGTTAAAATAAGTATTAAATTCAAACTAAAATTCGTTTTAGTAATAACTACTAATCAATTTTCTATTCTGATTCATAATTTTATTGTAAGTAAGTATGTAGGTACTTATAAATTGATCATAACATAAGAAGGCATATAAAAAAAAAGAGACATTAACATCAAAATAAATTACCAAAAATTCAATATACCAATCAATTAAAGTATCAAATTTTTAAAAACCATATAATAAAAACTTATAATTAAGCGTATTTTAATAAAATATTTTCTAGCCTGTTGGTAAAGATTAGTTATAATCTGAAGCATGTAACTTAATTAAGATATTCCAACTTTAAGCTTTAAACCGTGTTAACCATAAAGGGCAATAAAATATTATTTTACGGAAAGTTTTTTTATAATCATTTAAAAATTTATTACTTAAACAGATGTTGAATAATGTCATTGCATGTCTGGAATTAAAACTTTAGAAATGTATGTACATACCTACAAACATATACAAAACTTATTTATGTATAAAATTTTGAAACGTGTAATTATTTTGGAAAAATTATTCCATAATAATTTTTAATCAAGCATCTACCTAAATGCTTATTTTCATTGTATTTTTTTTTTTTTATTATATTTCCTGCCGACTATTTTATCAAGCCATCAAAATTTTACTCTTTGATTAAAAATTGGTAGCCCTGAAAAGGACTGATTTTACAAATTCATAGTAATTTGTATCCTTACTTCCTCGTTGGTTTCTTTTTAGCAGCGGCAGCTTTTTTAACTGAGGCTGTAGCCTTTTTTGGTTTAGGTGCTTTTGGAGATTTCGCTGCAGCTTTCGATGGTTTCGTAGGCTTTTGTTTGGGCGTCTTGCTTTTTATTTCACCAGATTTTTTTGCACTTTTCACAGCAGCTTTAGTTACCTTTTTCTTTTCGGCTTTTTTTGTTGTACTAACACTTTTCTTTTTAGTTTCCGCAGATTTTTCTTTTTTGGCTTTTAATTTCTTTTCACTTGCTTTTTTAGTTGTCACAGCTTTCTTTTTCTTCTCCTCGCCACTCTTCGCCTTTGGCTTCACGTTCGCAGCAGATTTTGATAATTTGAATGAACCAGAAGCTCCTTTTCCTTTTGTCTGGATTAAAGTTCCACCTGACACAGCACTCTTCAAGTACTTTTTAATAAATGGTGCTAATTTTTCAGTGTCAACTTTGTAATTAGCAGCCAAATATTTTTTGATAGCTGGTAAAGATGAGCCACCGCGTTCCTTTAAACTCTTAATAGCATTAGTAACCATTTCTGAAGTAGGAGGATGAGTTGGCTTTGCTTTCGGTTTCTTAGCTCCAGAGGCAGCCTTTTTTCCCTTTTTATTATCACCAATCACTGCTGCGGTAGTAACTTCTGCACTTGCTTCAGCCATTTTAGAAAAAAAACTTATTTATTTTATATGAAAATACTAATTTAACAACAGTATTTAGTAACACTATAACTTTACACTTTCACAATTAAAACTCATGATTTATAATGACACCTTAGTAGCCGGTATTTTGAACGATTTTTTTTCATAACACTACCGACGTCCTCAATGACTGAGAATCTGAGCGAAGAGCGGTTGAAAATTGTGTTTTGTTATATTCTATTTGATAAATTTTCTTTTATAAATATTATGATATTCTTTTATAATTTTTGTTAAATAAATTCAAGATTTTAACCATATTTGTAATGCATATATATTAAAAACAATATACTCTACTTATTAAAATTCTCCTGTTAATCAGAAATGTTTCCATTGAGAAGAAATTACTTAATATCTAGTGTATAAGTTTTGTTGCAGACATATTCTTGGAAATAATTAATTACTAAAAATACTTGTAATGATATTTTACCCAATTTTATCTATATAACAAATAAATAAATATATTTGCTAATGCATAACAACTCAAAAGTAATTATAATTGGAATCATTAATTTAATATAAATAAATTAACAATGTTGTGCCCTCTCAATTTTCTATTGCGAAGCAATGAGATGTCGTACATCTTTGAATGTTTTTTCAGCTTTGTTAATTTGTTAAATTTAATATATATGAACATTTCCATTAAAATTTATTAAAATATAAACAGATTATTAGTTAAATTTTTGTTAAAATAAGTATTAAATTCAAACTAAAATTCGTTTTAGTAATAACTACTAATCAATTTTCTATTCTGATTCATAATTTTATTGTAAGTAAGTATGTAGGTACTTATAAATTGATCATAACATAAGAAGGCATATAAAAAAAAAAAGACATTAACATCAAAATAAATTACCAAAAATTCAATATACCAATCAATTAAAGTATCAAATTTTTAAAAACCATATAATAAAAACTTATAATTAAGCGTATTTTAATAAAATATTTTCTAGCCTGTTGGTAAAGATTAGTTATAATCTGAAGCATGTAACTTAATTAAGATATTCCAACTTTAAGCTTTAAACCGTGTTAACCATAAAGGGCAATAAAATATTATTTTACGGAAAGTTTTTTTATAATCATTTAAAAATTTATTACTTAAACAGATGTTGAATAATGTCATTGCATGTCTGGAATTAAAACTTTAGAAATGTATGTACATACCTACAAACATATACAAAACTTATTTATGTATAAAATTTTGAAACGTGTAATTATTTTGGAAAAATTATTCCATAATAATTTTTAATCAAGCATCTACCTAAATGCTTATTTTCATTGTATTTTTTTTTTTTTATTATATTTCCTGCCGACTATTTTATCAAGCCATCAAAATTTTACTCTTTGATTAAAAATTGGTAGCCCTGAAAAGGACTGATTTTACAAATTCATAGTAATTTGTATCCTTACTTCCTCGTTGGTTTCTTTTTAGCAGCGGCAGCTTTTTTAACTGAGGCTGTAGCCTTTTTTGGTTTAGGTGCTTTTGGAGATTTCGCTGCAGCTTTCGATGGTTTCGTAGGCTTTTGTTTGGGCGTCTTGCTTTTTATTTCACCAGATTTTTTTGCACTTTTCACAGCAGCTTTAGTTACCTTTTTCTTTTCGGCTTTTTTTGTTGTACTAACACTTTTCTTTTTAGTTTCCGCAGATTTTTCTTTTTTGGCTTTTAATTTCTTTTCACTTGCTTTTTTAGTTGTCACAGCTTTCTTTTTCTTCTCCTCGCCACTCTTCGCCTTTGGCTTCACGTTCGCAGCAGATTTTGATAATTTGAATGAACCAGAAGCTCCTTTTCCTTTTGTCTGGATTAAAGTTCCACCTGACACAGCACTCTTCAAGTACTTTTTAATAAATGGTGCTAATTTTTCAGTGTCAACTTTGTAATTAGCAGCCAAATATTTTTTGATAGCTGGTAAAGATGAGCCACCGCGTTCCTTTAAACTCTTAATAGCATTAGTAACCATTTCTGAAGTAGGAGGATGAGTTGGCTTTGCTTTCGGTTTCTTAGCTCCAGAGGCAGCCTTTTTTCCCTTTTTATTATCACCAATCACTGCTGCGGTAGTAACTTCTGCACTTGCTTCAGCCATTTTAGAAAAAAAACTTATTTATTTTATATGAAAATACTAATTTAACAACAGTATTTAGTAACACTATAACTTTACACTTTCACAATTAAAACTCATGATTTATAATGACACCTTAGTAGCCGGTATTTTGAACGATTTTTTTTCATAACACTACCGACGTCCTCAATGACTGAGAATCTGAGCGAAGAGCGGTTGAAAATTGTGTTTTGTTATATTCTATTTGATAAATTTTCTTTTATAAATATTATGATATTCTTTTATAATTTTTGTTAAATAAATTCAAGATTTTAACCATATTTGTAATGCATATATATTAAAAACAATATACTCTACTTATTAAAATTCTCCTGTTAATCAGAAATGTTTCCATTGAGAAGAAATTACTTAATATCTAGTGTATAAGTTTTGTTGCAGACATATTCTTGGAAATAATTAATTACTAAAAATACTTGTAATGATATTTTACCCAATTTTATCTATATAACAAATAAATAAATATATTTGCTAATGCATAACAACTCAAAAGTAATTATAATTGGAATCATTAATTTAATATAAATAAATTAACAATGTTGTGCCCTCTCAATTTTCTATTGCGAAGCAATGAGATGTCGTACATCTTTGAATGTTTTTTCAGCTTTGTTAATTTGTTAAATTTAATATATATGAACATTTCCATTAAAATTTATTAAAATATAAACAGATTATTAGTTAAATTTTTGTTAAAATAAGTATTAAATTCAAACTAAAATTCGTTTTAGTAATAACTACTAATCAATTTTCTATTCTGATTCATAATTTTATTGTAAGTAAGTATGTAGGTACTTATAAATTGATCATAACATAAGAAGGCATATAAAAAAAAAAAGACATTAACATCAAAATAAATTACCAAAAATTCAATATACCAATCAATTAAAGTATCAAATTTTTAAAAACCATATAATAAAAACTTATAATTAAGCGTATTTTAATAAAATATTTTCTAGCCTGTTGGTAAAGATTAGTTATAATCTGAAGCATGTAACTTAATTAAGATATTCCAACTTTAAGCTTTAAACCGTGTTAACCATAAAGGGCAATAAAATATTATTTTACGGAAAGTTTTTTTATAATCATTTAAAAATTTATTACTTAAACAGATGTTGAATAATGTCATTGCATGTCTGGAATTAAAACTTTAGAAATGTATGTACATACCTACAAACATATACAAAACTTATTTATGTATAAAATTTTGAAACGTGTAATTATTTTGGAAAAATTATTCCATAATAATTTTTAATCAAGCATCTACCTAAATGCTTATTTTCATTGTATTTTTTTTTTTTTATTATATTTCCTGCCGACTATTTTATCAAGCCATCAAAATTTTACTCTTTGATTAAAAATTGGTAGCCCTGAAAAGGACTGATTTTACAAATTCATAGTAATTTGTATCCTTACTTCCTCGTTGGTTTCTTTTTAGCAGCGGCAGCTTTTTTAACTGAGGCTGTAGCCTTTTTTGGTTTAGGTGCTTTTGGAGATTTCGCTGCAGCTTTCGATGGTTTCGTAGGCTTTTGTTTGGGCGTCTTGCTTTTTATTTCACCAGATTTTTTTGCACTTTTCACAGCAGCTTTAGTTACCTTTTTCTTTTCGGCTTTTTTTGTTGTACTAACACTTTTCTTTTTAGTTTCCGCAGATTTTTCTTTTTTGGCTTTTAATTTCTTTTCACTTGCTTTTTTAGTTGTCACAGCTTTCTTTTTCTTCTCCTCGCCACTCTTCGCCTTTGGCTTCACGTTCGCAGCAGATTTTGATAATTTGAATGAACCAGAAGCTCCTTTTCCTTTTGTCTGGATTAAAGTTCCACCTGACACAGCACTCTTCAAGTACTTTTTAATAAATGGTGCTAATTTTTCAGTGTCAACTTTGTAATTAGCAGCCAAATATTTTTTGATAGCTGGTAAAGATGAGCCACCGCGTTCCTTTAAACTCTTAATAGCATTAGTAACCATTTCTGAAGTAGGAGGATGAGTTGGCTTTGCTTTCGGTTTCTTAGCTCCAGAGGCAGCCTTTTTTCCCTTTTTATTATCACCAATCACTGCTGCGGTAGTAACTTCTGCACTTGCTTCAGCCATTTTAGAAAAAAAACTTATTTATTTTATATGAAAATACTAATTTAACAACAGTATTTAGTAACACTATAACTTTACACTTTCACAATTAAAACTCACGATTTATAATGACACCTTAGTAGCCGGTATTTTGAACGATTTTTTTTCATAACACTACCGACGTCCTCAATGACTGAGAATCTGAGCGAAGAGCGTTAGAAAATTGTGTTTTGTTATATTCTATTTGATAAATTTTCTTTTATAAATATTATGATATTCTTTTATAATTTTTGTTAAATAAATTCAAGATTTTAACCATATTTGTAATGCATATATATTAAAAACAATATACTCTACTTATTAAAATTCTCCTGTTAATCAGAAATGTTTCCATTGAGAAGAAATTACTTAATATCTAGTGTATAAGTTTTGTTGCAGACATATTCTTGGAAATAATTAATTACTAAAAATACTTGTAATGATATTTTACCCAATTTTATCTATATAACAAATAAATAAATATATTTGCTAATGTATAACAACTCAAAAGTAATTATAATTGGAATCATTAATTTAATATAAATAAATTAACAATGTTGTGCCCTCTCAATTTTCTATTGCGAAGCAATGAGATGTCGTACATCTTTGAATGTTTTTTCAGCTTTGTTAATTTGTTAAATTTAATATATATGAACATTTCCATTAAAATTTATTAAAATATAAACAGATTATTAGTTAAATTTTTGTTAAAATAAGTATTAAATTCAAACTAAAATTCGTTTTAGTAATAACTACTAATCAATTTTCTATTCTGATTCATAATTTTATTGTAAGTAAGTATGTAGGTACTTATAAATTGATCATAACATAAGAAGGCATATAAAAAAAAAAAGACATTAACATCAAAATAAATTACCAAAAATTCAATATACCAATCAATTAAAGTATCAAATTTTTAAAAACCATATAATAAAAACTTATAATTAAGCGTATTTTAATAAAATATTTTCTAGCCTGTTGGTAAAGATTAGTTATAATCTGAAGCATGTAACTTAATTAAGATATTCCAACTTTAAGCTTTAAACCGTGTTAACCATAAAGGGCAATAAAATATTATTTTACGGAAAGTTTTTTTATAATCATTTAAAAACTTATTACTTAAACAGATGTTGAATAATGTCATTGCATGTCTGGAATTAAAACTTTAGAAATGTATGTACATACCTACAAACATATACAAAACTTATTTATGTATAAAATTTTGAAACGTGTAATTATTTTGGAAAAATTATTCCATAATAATTTTTAATCAAGCATCTACCTAAATGCTTATTTTCATTGTATTTTTTTTTTTTTATTATATTTCCTGCCGACTATTTTATCAAGCCATCAAAATTTTACTCTTTGATTAAAAATTGGTAGCCCTGAAAAGGACTGATTTTACAAATTCATAGTAATTTGTATCCTTACTTCCTCGTTGGTTTCTTTGTAGCAGCGGCAGCTTTTTTAACTGAGGCTGTAGCCTTTTTTGGTTTAGGTGCTTTTGGAGATTTCGCTGCAGCTTTCGATGGTTTCGTAGGCTTTTGTTTGGGCGTCTTGCTTTTTATTTCACCAGATTTTTTTGCACTTTTCACAGCAGCTTTAGTTACCTTTTTCTTTTCGGCTTTTTTTGTTGTACTAACACTTTTCTTTTTAGTTTCCGCAGATTTTTCTTTTTTGGCTTTTAATTTCTTTTCACTTGCTTTTTTAGTTGTCACAGCTTTCTTTTTCTTCTCCTCGCCACTCTTCGCCTTTGGCTTCACGTTCGCAGCAGATTTTGATAATTTGAATGAACCAGAAGCTCCTTTTCCTTTTGTCTGGATTAAAGTTCCACCTGACACAGCACTCTTCAAGTACTTTTTAATAAATGGTGCTAATTTTTCAGTGTCAACTTTGTAATTAGCAGCCAAATATTTTTTGATAGCTGGTAAAGATGAGCCACCGCGTTCCTTTAAACTCTTAATAGCATTAGTAACCATTTCTGAAGTAGGAGGATGAGTTGGCTTTGCTTTCGGTTTCTTAGCTCCAGAGGCAGCCTTTTTTCCCTTTTTATTATCACCAATCACTGCTGCGGTAGTAACTTCTGCACTTGCTTCAGCCATTTTAGAAAAAAAACTTATTTATTTTATATGAAAATACTAATTTAACAACAGTATTTAGTAACACTATAACTTTACACTTTCACAATTAAAACTCACGATTTATAATGACACCTTAGTAGCCGGTATTTTGAACGATTTTTTTTCATAACACTACCGACGTCCTCAATGACTGAGAATCTGAGCGAAGAGCGTTAGAAAATTGTGTTTTGTTATATTCTATTTGATAAATTTTCTTTTATAAATATTATGATATTCTTTTATAATTTTTGTTAAATAAATTCAAGATTTTAACCATATTTGTAATGCATATATATTAAAAACAATATACTCTACTTATTAAAATTCTCCTGTTAATCAGAAATGTTTCCATTGAGAAGAAATTACTTAATATCTAGTGTATAAGTTTTGTTGCAGACATATTCTTGGAAATAATTAATTACTAAAAATACTTGTAATGATATTTTACCCAATTTTATCTATATAACAAATAAATAAATATATTTGCTAATGTATAACAACTCAAAAGTAATTATAATTGGAATCATTAATTTAATATAAATAAATTAACAATGTTGTGCCCTCTCAATTTTCTATTGCGAAGCAATGAGATGTCGTACATCTTTGAATGTTTTTTCAGCTTTGTTAATTTGTTAAATTTAATATATATGAACATTTCCATTAAAATTTATTAAAATATAAACAGATTATTAGTTAAATTTTTGTTAAAATAAGTATTAAATTCAAACTAAAATTCGTTTTAGTAATAACTACTAATCAATTTTCTATTCTGATTCATAATTTTATTGTAAGTAAGTATGTAGGTACTTATAAATTGATCATAACATAAGAAGGCATATAAAAAAAAAAAGACATTAACATCAAAATAAATTACCAAAAATTCAATATACCAATCAATTAAAGTATCAAATTTTTAAAAACCATATAATAAAAACTTATAATTAAGCGTATTTTAATAAAATATTTTCTAGCCTGTTGGTAAAGATTAGTTATAATCTGAAGCATGTAACTTAATTAAGATATTCCAACTTTAAGCTTTAAACCGTGTTAACCATAAAGGGCAATAAAATATTATTTTACGGAAAGTTTTTTTATAATCATTTAAAAATTTATTACTTAAACAGATGTTGAATAATGTCATTGCATGTCTGGAATTAAAACTTTAGAAATGTATGTACATACCTACAAACATATACAAAACTTATTTATGTATAAAATTTTGAAACGTGTAATTATTTTGGAAAAATTATTCCATAATAATTTTTAATCAAGCATCTACCTAAATGCTTATTTTCATTGTATTTTTTTTTTTTATTATATTTCCTGCCGACTATTTTATCAAGCCATCAAAATTTTACTCTTTGATTAAAAATTGGTAGCCCTGAAAAGGACTGATTTTACAAATTCATAGTAATTTGTATCCTTACTTCCTCGTTGGTTTCTTTGTAGCAGCGGCAGCTTTTTTAACTGAGGCTGTAGCCTTTTTTGGTTTAGGTGCTTTTGGAGATTTCGCTGCAGCTTTCGATGGTTTCGTAGGCTTTTGTTTGGGCGTCTTGCTTTTTATTTCACCAGATTTTTTTGCACTTTTCACAGCAGCTTTAGTTACCTTTTTCTTTTCGGCTTTTTTTGTTGTACTAACACTTTTCTTTTTAGTTTCCGCAGATTTTTCTTTTTTGGCTTTTAATTTCTTTTCACTTGCTTTTTTAGTTGTCACAGCTTTCTTTTTCTTCTCCTCGCCACTCTTCGCCTTTGGCTTCACGTTCGCAGCAGATTTTGATAATTTGAATGAACCAGAAGCTCCTTTTCCTTTTGTCTGGATTAAAGTTCCACCTGACACAGCACTCTTCAAGTACTTTTTAATAAATGGTGCTAATTTTTCAGTATCAACTTTGTAATTAGCAGCCAAATACTTTTTGATAGCTGCTAAAGATGAGCCACCGCGTTCCTTTAAACTCTTAATAGCATTAGTAACCATTTCTGAAGTAGGAGGATGAGTTGGCTTTGCTTTCGGTTTCTTAGCTCCAGAGGCAGCCTTTTTTCCCTTTTTATTATCACCAATCACTGCTGCGGTAGTAACTTCTGCACTTGCTTCAGCCATTTTAGAAAAAAAACTTATTTATTTTATATGAAAATACTAATTTAACAACAGTATTTAGTAACACTATAACTTTACACTTTCACAATTAAAACTCACGATTTATAATGACACCTTAGTAGCCGGTATTTTGAACGATTTTTTTTCATAACACTACCGACGTCCTCAATGACTGAGAATCTGAGCGAACAGCGTTAGAAAATTGTGTTTTGTTATATTCTATTTGATAAATTTTCTTTTATAAATATTATGATATTCTTTTATAATTTTTGTTAAATAAATTCAAGATTTTAACCATATTTGTAATGCATATATATTAAAAACAATATACTCTACTTATTAAAATTCTCCTGTTAATCAGAAATGTTTCCATTGAGAAGAAATTACTTAATATCTAGTGTATAAGTTTTGTTGCAGACATATTCTTGGAAATAATTAATTACTAAAAATACTTGTAATGATATTTTACCCAATTTTATCTATATAACAAATAAATAAATATATTTGCTAATGCATAACAACTCAAAAGTAATTATAATTGCAATCATTAATTTAATATAAATAAATTAACAATGTTGTGCCCTCTCAATTTTCTATTGCGAAGCAATGAGATGTCGTACATCTTTGAATGTTTTTTCAGCTTTGTTAATTTGTTAAATTTAATATATATGAACATTTCCATTAAAATTTATTAAAATATAAACAGATTATTGTTAAATTTTTGTTAAAATAAGTATTAAATTCAAACTAAAATTCGTTTTAGTAATAACTACTAATCAATTTTCTATTCTGATTCATAATTTTATTGTAAGTAAGTAGGTAGGTACTTATAAATTGATCATAACATAAGAAGGCATATAAAAAAAAAGACATTAACATCAAAATAAATTACCAAAAATTCAATATACCAATCAATTAAAGTATCAAATTTTTAAAAACCATATAATAAAAACTTATAATTAAGCGTATTTTAATAAAATATTTTCTAGCCTGTTGGTAAAGATTAGTTATAATCTGAAGCATGTAACTTAATTAAGATATTCCAACTTTAAGCTTTAAACCGTGTTAACCATAAAGGGCAATAAAATATTATTTTACGGAAATTTTTTTTATAATCATTTAAAAATTTATTACTTAAACAGATGTTGAATAATGTCATTGCATGTCTGGAATTAAAACTTTAGAAATGTATGTACATACCTACAAACATATACAAAACTTATTTATGTATAAAATTTTGAAACGTGTAATTATTTTGGAAAAATTATTCCATAATAATTTTTAATCAAGCATCTACCTAAATGCTTATTTTCATTGTATTTTTTTTTTTATTATATTTCCTGCCGACTATTTTATCAAGCCATCAAAATTTTACTCTTTGATTAAAAATTGGTAGCCCTGAAAAGGACTGATTTTACAAATTCATAGTAATTTGTATCCTTACTTCCTCGTTGGTTTCTTTGTAGCAGCGGCAGCTTTTTTAACTGAGGCTGTAGCCTTTTTTGGTTTAGGTGCTTTTGGAGATTTCGCTGCAGCTTTCGATGGTTTCGTAGGCTTTTGTTTGGGCGTCTTGCTTTTTATTTCACCAGATTTTTTTGCACTTTTCACAGCAGCTTTAGTTACCTTTTTCTTTTCGGCTTTTTTTGTTGTACTAACACTTTTCTTTTTAGTTTCCGCAGATTTTTCTTTTTTGGCTTTTAATTTCTTTTCACTTGCTTTTTTAGTTGTCACAGCTTTCTTTTTCTTCTCCTCGCCACTCTTCGCCTTTGGCTTCACGTTCGCAGCAGATTTTGATAATTTGAATGAACCAGAAGCTCCTTTTCCTTTTGTCTGGATTAAAGTTCCACCTGACACAGCACTCTTCAAGTACTTTTTAATAAATGGTGCTAATTTTTCAGTATCAACTTTGTAATTAGCAGCCAAATACTTTTTGATAGCTGCTAAAGATGAGCCACCGCGTTCCTTTAAACTCTTAATAGCATTAGTAACCATTTCTGAAGTAGGAGGATGAGTTGGCTTTGCTTTCGGTTTCTTAGCTCCAGAGGCAGCCTTTTTTCCCTTTTTATTATCACCAATCACTGCTGCAGTAGTAACTTCTGCACTTGCTTCAGCCATTTTAGAAAAAAAACTTATTTATTTTATATGAAAATACTAATTTAACAACAGTATTTAGTAACACTATAACTTTACACTTTCACAATTAAAACTCACGATTTATAATGACACCTTAGTAGCCGGTATTTTGAACGATTTTTTTTCATAACACTACCGACGTCCTCAATGACTGAGAATCTAAGCGAAGAGCGTTAGAAAATTGTGTTTTGTTATATTCTATTTGATAAATTTTCTTTTATAAATATTATGATATTCTTTTATAATTTTTGTTAAATAAATTCAAGATTTTAACCATATTTGTAATGCATATATATTAAAAACAATATACTCTACTTATTAAAATTCTCCTGTTAATCAGAAATGTTTCCATTGAGAAGAAATTACTTAATATCTAGTGTATAAGTTTTGTTGCAGACATATTCTTGGAAATAATTAATTACTAAAAATACTTGTAATGATATTTTACCCAATTTTATCTATATAACAAATAAATAAATATATTTGCTAATGCATAACAACTCAAAAGTAATTATAATTGCAATCATTAATTTAATATAAATAAATTAACAATGTTGTGCCCTCTCAATTTTCTATTGCGAAGCAATGAGATGTCGTACATCTTTGAATGTTTTTTCAGCTTTGTTAATTTGTTAAATTTAATATATATGAACATTTCCATTAAAATTTATTAAAATATAAACAGATTATTAGTTAAATTTTTGTTAAAATAAGTATTAAATTCAAACTAAAATTCGTTTTAGTAATAACTACTAATCAATTTTCTATTCTGATTCATAATTTTATTGTAAGTAAGTATGTAGGTACTTATAAATTGATCATAACATAAGAAGGCATATAAAAAAAAAAGACATTAACATCAAAATAAATTACCAAAAATTCAATATACCAATCAATTAAAGTATCAAATTTTTAAAAACCATATAATAAAAACTTATAATTAAGCGTATTTTAATAAAATATTTTCTAGCCTGTTGGTAAAGATTAGTTATAATCTGAAGCATGTAACTTAATTAAGATATTCCAACTTTAAGCTTTAAACTGTGTTAACCATAAAGGGCAATAAAATATTATTTTACGGAAATTTTTTTTATAATCATTTAAAAATTTATTACTTAAACAGATGTTGAATAATGTCATTGCATGTCTGGAATTAAAACTTTAGAAATGTATGTACATACCTACAAACATATACAAAACTTATTTATGTATAAAATTTTGAAACGTGTAATTATTTTGGAAAAATTATTCCATAATAATTTTTAATCAAGCATCTACCTAAATGCTTATTTTCATTGTATTTTTTTTTTTTATTATATTTCCTGCCGACTATTTTATCAAGCCATCAAAATTTTACTCTTTGATTAAAAATTGGTAGCCCTGAAAAGGACTGATTTTACAAATTCATAGTAATTTGTATCCTTACTTCCTCGTTGGTTTCTTTGTAGCAGCGGCAGCTTTTTTAACTGAGGCTGTAGCCTTTTTTGGTTTAGGTGCTTTTGGAGATTTCGCTGCAGCTTTCGATGGTTTCGTAGGCTTTTGTTTGGGCGTCTTGCTTTTTATTTCACCAGATTTTTTTGCACTTTTCACAGCAGCTTTAGTTACCTTTTTCTTTTCGGCTTTTTTTGTTGTACTAACACTTTTCTTTTTAGTTTCCGCAGATTTTTCTTTTTTGGCTTTTAATTTCTTTTCACTTGCTTTTTTAGTTGTCACAGCTTTCTTTTTCTTCTCCTCGCCACTCTTCGCCTTTGGCTTCACGTTCGCAGCAGATTTTGATAATTTGAATGAACCAGAAGCTCCTTTTCCTTTTGTCTGGATTAAAGTTCCACCTGACACAGCACTCTTCAAGTACTTTTTAATAAATGGTGCTAATTTTTCAGTATCAACTTTGTAATTAGCAGCCAAATACTTTTTGATAGCTGCTAAAGATGAGCCACCGCGTTCCTTTAAACTCTTAATAGCATTAGTAACCATTTCTGAAGTAGGAGGATGAGTTGGCTTTGCTTTCGGTTTCTTAGCTCCAGAGGCAGCCTTTTTTCCCTTTTTATTATCACCAATCACTGCTGCGGTAGTAACTTCTGCACTTGCTTCAGCCATTTTAGAAAAAAAACTTATTTATTTTATATGAAAATACTAATTTAACAACAGTATTTAGTAACACTATAACTTTACACTTTCACAATTAAAACTCACGATTTATAATGACACCTTAGTAGCCGGTATTTTGAACGATTTTTTTTCATAACACTACCGACGTCCTCAATTACTGAGCATCTGAGCGAAGAGCGTTAGAAAATTGTGTTTTGTTATATTCTATTTGATAAATTTTCTTTTATAAATATTATGATATTCTTTTATAATTTTTGTTAAATAAATTCAAGATTTTAACCATATTTGTAATGCATATATATTAAAAACAATATACTCTACTTATTAAAATTCTCCTGTTAATCAGAAATGTTTCCATTGAGAAGAAATTACTTAATATCTAGTGTATAAGTTTTGTTGCAGACATATTCTTGGAAATAATTAATTACTAAAAATACTTGTAATGATATTTTACCCAATTTTATCTATATAACAAATAAATAAATATATTTGCTAATGCATAACAACTCAAAAGTAATTATAATTGCAATCATTAATTTAATATAAATAAATTAACAATGTTGTGCCCTCTCAATTTTCTATTGCGAAGCAATGAGATGTCGTACATCTTTGAATGTTTTTTCAGCTTTGTTAATTTGTTAAATTTAATATATATGAACATTTCCATTAAAATTTATTAAAATATAAACAGATTATTAGTTAAATTTTTGTTAAAATAAGTATTAAATTCAAACTAAAATTCGTTTTAGTAATAACTACTAATCAATTTTCTATTCTGATTCATAATTTTATTGTAAGTAAGTAGGTAGGTACTTATAAATTGATCATAACATAAGAAGGCATATAAAAAAAAAGACATTAACATCAAAATAAATTACCAAAAATTCAATATACCAATCAATTAAAGTATCAAATTTTTAAAAACCATATAATAAAAACTTATAATTAAGCGTATTTTAATAAAATATTTTCTAGCCTGTTGGTAAAGATTAGTTATAATCTGAAGCATGTAACTTAATTAAGATATTCCAACTTTAAGCTTTAAACCGTGTTAACCATAAAGGGCAATAAAATATTATTTTACGGAAATTTTTTTTATAATCATTTAAAAATTTATTACTTAAACAGATGTTGAATAATGTCATTGCATGTCTGGAATTAAAACTTTAGAAATGTATGTACATACCTACAAACATATACAAAACTTATTTATGTATAAAATTTTGAAACGTGTAATTATTTTGGAAAAATTATTCCATAATAATTTTTAATCAAGCATCTACCTAAATGCTTATTTTCATTGTATTTTTTTTTTTATTATATTTCCTGCCGACTATTTTATCAAGCCATCAAAATTTTACTCTTTGATTAAAAATTGGTAGCCCTGAAAAGGACTGATTTTACAAATTCATAGTAATTTGTATCCTTACTTCCTCGTTGGTTTCTTTGTAGCAGCGGCAGCTTTTTTAACTGAGGCTGTAGCCTTTTTTGGTTTAGGTGCTTTTGGAGATTTCGCTGCAGCTTTCGATGGTTTCGTAGGCTTTTGTTTGGGCGTCTTGCTTTTTATTTCACCAGATTTTTTTGCACTTTTCACAGCAGCTTTAGTTACCTTTTTCTTTTCGGCTTTTTTTGTTGTACTAACACTTTTCTTTTTAGTTTCCGCAGATTTTTCTTTTTTGGCTTTTAATTTCTTTTCACTTGCTTTTTTAGTTGTCACAGCTTTCTTTTTCTTCTCCTCGCCACTCTTCGCCTTTGGCTTCACGTTCGCAGCAGATTTTGATAATTTGAATGAACCAGAAGCTCCTTTTCCTTTTGTCTGGATTAAAGTTCCACCTGACACAGCACTCTTCAAGTACTTTTTAATAAATGGTGCTAATTTTTCAGTATCAACTTTGTAATTAGCAGCCAAATACTTTTTGATAGCTGCTAAAGATGAGCCACCGCGTTCCTTTAAACTCTTAATAGCATTAGTAACCATTTCTGAAGTAGGAGGATGAGTTGGCTTTGCTTTCGGTTTCTTAGCTCCAGAGGCAGCCTTTTTTCCCTTTTTATTATCACCAATCACTGCTGCGGTAGTAACTTCTGCACTTGCTTCAGCCATTTTAGAAAAAAAACTTATTTATTTTATATGAAAATACTAATTTAACAACAGTATTTAGTAACACTATAACTTTACACTTTCACAATTAAAACTCACGATTTATAATGACACCTTAGTAGCCGGTATTTTGAACGATTTTTTTTCATAACACTACCGACGTCCTCAATTACTGAGCATCTGAGCGAAGAGCGTTAGAAAATTGTGTTTTGTTATATTCTATTTGATAAATTTTCTTTTATAAATATTATGATATTCTTTTATAATTTTTGTTAAATAAATTCAAGATTTTAACCATATTTGTAATGCATATATATTAAAAACAATATACTCTACTTATTAAAATTCTCCTGTTAATCAGAAATGTTTCCATTGAGAAGAAATTACTTAATATCTAGTGTATAAGTTTTGTTGCAGACATATTCTTGGAAATAATTAATTACTAAAAATACTTGTAATGATATTTTACCCAATTTTATCTATATAACAAATAAATAAATATATTTGCTAATGCATAACAACTCAAAAGTAATTATAATTGCAATCATTAATTTAATATAAATAAATTAACAATGTTGTGCCCTCTCAATTTTCTATTGCGAAGCAATGAGATGTCGTACATCTTTGAATGTTTTTTCAGCTTTGTTAATTTGTTAAATTTAATATATATGAACATTTCCATTAAAATTTATTAAAATATAAACAGATTATTAGTTAAATTTTTGTTAAAATAAGTATTAAATTCAAACTAAAATTCGTTTTAGTAATAACTACTAATCAATTTTCTATTCTGATTCATAATTTTATTGTAAGTAAGTAGGTAGGTACTTATAAATTGATCATAACATAAGAAGGCATATAAAAAAAAAGACATTAACATCAAAATAAATTACCAAAAATTCAATATACCAATCAATTAAAGTATCAAATTTTTAAAAACCATATAATAAAAACTTATAATTAAGCGTATTTTAATAAAATATTTTCTAGCCTGTTGGT
Organism: Dioctria linearis; assembly: GCA_963930735.1. Taxonomy (NCBI): domain Eukaryota; kingdom Metazoa; phylum Arthropoda; class Insecta; order Diptera; family Asilidae; genus Dioctria; species Dioctria linearis. The sequence continues at coordinate 53,502 of CAWVNZ010002335.1, read as the reverse complement.
AAAGATTAGTTATAATCTGAAGCATGTAACTTAATTAAGATATTCCAACTTTAAGCTTTAAACCGTGTTAACCATAAAGGGCAATAAAATATTATTTTACGGAAATTTTTTTTATAATCATTTAAAAATTTATTACTTAAACAGATGTTGAATAATGTCATTGCATGTCTGGAATTAAAACTTTAGAAATGTATGTACATACCTACAAACATATACAAAACTTATTTATGTATAAAATTTTGAAACGTGTAATTATTTTGGAAAAATTATTCCATAATAATTTTTAATCAAGCATCTACCTAAATGCTTATTTTCATTGTATTTTTTTTTTTATTATATTTCCTGCCGACTATTTTATCAAGCCATCAAAATTTTACTCTTTGATTAAAAATTGGTAGCCCTGAAAAGGACTGATTTTACAAATTCATAGTAATTTGTATCCTTACTTCCTCGTTGGTTTCTTTGTAGCAGCGGCAGCTTTTTTAACTGAGGCTGTAGCCTTTTTTGGTTTAGGTGCTTTTGGAGATTTCGCTGCAGCTTTCGATGGTTTCGTAGGCTTTTGTTTGGGCGTCTTGCTTTTTATTTCACCAGATTTTTTTGCACTTTTCACAGCAGCTTTAGTTACCTTTTTCTTTTCGGCTTTTTTTGTTGTACTAACACTTTTCTTTTTAGTTTCCGCAGATTTTTCTTTTTTGGCTTTTAATTTCTTTTCACTTGCTTTTTTAGTTGTCACAGCTTTCTTTTTCTTCTCCTCGCCACTCTTCGCCTTTGGCTTCACGTTCGCAGCAGATTTTGATAATTTGAATGAACCAGAAGCTCCTTTTCCTTTTGTCTGGATTAAAGTTCCACCTGACACAGCACTCTTCAAGTACTTTTTAATAAATGGTGCTAATTTTTCAGTGTCAACTTTGTAATTAGCAGCCAAATATTTTTTGATAGCTGGTAAAGATGAGCCACCGCGTTCCTTTAAACTCTTAATAGCATTAGTAACCATTTCTGAAGTAGGAGGATGAGTTGGCTTTGCTTTCGGTTTCTTAGCTCCAGAGGCAGCCTTTTTTCCCTTTTTATTATCACCAATCACTGCTGCGGTAGTAACTTCTGCACTTGCTTCAGCCATTTTAGAAAAAAAACTTATTTATTTTATATGAAAATACTAATTTAACAACAGTATTTAGTAACACTATAACTTTACACTTTCACAATTAAAACTCACGATTTATAATGACACCTTAGTAGCCGGTATTTTGAACGATTTTTTTTCATAACACTACCGACGTCCTCAATGACTGAGAATCTGAGCGAAGAGCGTTAGAAAATTGTGTTTTATTATATTCTATTTGATAAATTTTCTTTTATAAATATTATGATATTCTTTTATAATTTTTGTTAAATAAATTCAAGATTTTAACCATATTTGTAATGCATATATATTAAAAACAATATACTCTACTTATTAAAATTCTCCTGTTAATCAGAAATGTTTCCATTGAGAAGAAATTACTTAATATCTAGTGTATATTTTTTGTTGCAGACATATTCTTGGAAATAATTAATTACTAAAAATACTTGTAATGATATTTTACCCAATTTTATCTATATAACAAATAAATAAATATATTTGCTAATGCATAACAACTCAAAAGTAATTATAATTGCAATCATTAATTTAATATAAATAAATTAACAATGTTGTGCCCTCTCAATTTTCTATTGCGAAGCAATGAGATGTCGTACATCTTTGAATGTTTTTTCAGCTTTGTTAATTTGTTAAATTTAATATATATGAACATTTCCATTAAAATTTATTAAAATATAAACAGATTATTAGTTAAATTTTTGTTAAAATAAGTATTAAATTCAAACTAAAATTCGTTTTAGTAATAACTACTAATCAATTTTCTATTCTGATTCATAATTTTATTGTAAGTAAGTATGTAGGTACTTATAAATTGATCATAACATAAGAAGGCATATAAAAAAAAAAAGACATTAACATCAAAATAAATTACCAAAAATTCAATATACCAATCAATTAAAGTATCAAATTTTTAAAAACCATATAATAAAAACTTATAATTAAGCGTATTTTAATAAAATATTTTCTAGCCTGTTGGTAAAGATTAGTTATAATCTGAAGCATGTAACTTAATTAAGATATTCCAACTTTAAGCTTTAAACCGTGTTAACCATAAAGGGCAATAAAATATTATTTTACGGAAAGTTTTTTTATAATCATTTAAAAATTTATTACTTAAACAGATGTTGAATAATGTCATTGCATGTCTGGAATTAAAACTTTAGAAATGTATGTACATACCTACAAACATATACAAAACTTATTTATGTATAAAATTTTGAAACGTGTAATTATTTTGGAAAAATTATTCCATAATAATTTTTAATCAAGCATCTACCTAAATGCTTATTTTCATTGTATTTTTTTTTTTTTATTATATTTCCTGCCGACTATTTTATCAAGCCATCAAAATTTTACTCTTTGATTAAAAATTGGTAGCCCTGAAAAGGACTGATTTTACAAATTCATAGTAATTTGTATCCTTACTTCCTCGTTGGTTTCTTTGTAGCAGCGGCAGCTTTTTTAACTGAGGCTGTAGCCTTTTTTGGTTTAGGTGCTTTTGGAGATTTCGCTGCAGCTTTCGATGGTTTCGTAGGCTTTTGTTTGGGCGTCTTGCTTTTTATTTCACCAGATTTTTTTGCACTTTTCACAGCAGCTTTAGTTACCTTTTTCTTTTCGGCTTTTTTTGTTGTACTAACACTTTTCTTTTTAGTTTCCGCAGATTTTTCTTTTTTGGCTTTTAATTTCTTTTCACTTGCTTTTTTAGTTGTCACAGCTTTCTTTTTCTTCTCCTCGCCACTCTTCGCCTTTGGCTTCACGTTCGCAGCAGATTTTGATAATTTGAATGAACCAGAAGCTCCTTTTCCTTTTGTCTGGATTAAAGTTCCACCTGACACAGCACTCTTCAAGTACTTTTTAATAAATGGTGCTAATTTTTCAGTGTCAACTTTGTAATTAGCAGCCAAATATTTTTTGATAGCTGGTAAAGATGAGCCACCGCGTTCCTTTAAACTCTTAATAGCATTAGTAACCATTTCTGAAGTAGGAGGATGAGTTGGCTTTGCTTTCGGTTTCTTAGCTCCAGAGGCAGCCTTTTTTCCCTTTTTATTATCACCAATCACTGCTGCGGTAGTAACTTCTGCACTTGCTTCAGCCATTTTAGAAAAAAAACTTATTTATTTTATATGAAAATACTAATTTAACAACAGTATTTAGTAACACTATAACTTTACACTTTCACAATTAAAACTCACGATTTATAATGACACCTTAGTAGCCGGTATTTTGAACGATTTTTTTTCATAACAATACCGACGTCCTCAATGACTGAGAATCTGAGCGAAGAGCGTTAGAAAATTGTGTTTTGTTATATTCTATTTGATAAATTTTCTTTTATAAATATTATGATATTCTTTTATAATTTTTGTTAAATAAATTCAAGATTTTAACCATATTTGTAATGCATATATATTAAAAACAATATACTCTACTTATTAAAATTCTCCTGTTAATCAGAAATGTTTCCATTGAGAAGAAATTACTTAATATCTAGTGTATAAGTTTTGTTGCAGACATATTCTTGGAAATAATTAATTACTAAAAATACTTGTAATGATATTTTACCCAATTTTATCTATATAACAAATAAATAAATATATTTGCTAATGCATAACAACTCAAAAGTAATTATAATTGCAATCATTAATTTAATATAAATAAATTAACAATGTTGTGCCCTCTCAATTTTCTATTGCGAAGCAATGAGATGTCGTACATCTTTGAATGTTTTTTCAGCTTTGTTAATTTGTTAAATTTAATATATATGAACATTTCCATTAAAATTTATTAAAATATAAACAGATTATTAGTTAAATTTTTGTTAAAATAAGTATTAAATTCAAACTAAAATTCGTTTTAGTAATAACTACTAATCAATTTTCTATTCTGATTCATAATTTTATTGTAAGTAAGTATGTAGGTAGGTACTTATAAATTGATCATAACATAAGAAGGCATATAAAAAAAAAAAGACATTAACATCAAAATAAATTACCAAAAATTCAATATACCAATCAATTAAAGTATCAAATTTTTAAAAACCATATAATAAAAACTTATAATTAAGCGTATTTTAATAAAATATTTTCTAGCCTGTTGGTAAAGATTAGTTATAATCTGAAGCATGTAACTTAATTAAGATATTCCAACTTTAAGCTTTAAACCGTGTTAACCATAAAGGGCAATAAAATATTATTTTACGGAAAGTTTTTTTATAATCATTTAAAAATTTATTACTTAAACAGATGTTGAATAATGTCATTGCATGTCTGGAATTAAAACTTTAGAAATGTATGTACAAACATATACAAAACTTATTTATGTATAAAATTTTGAAACGTGTAATTATTTTGGAAAAATTATTCCATAATAATTTTTAATCAAGCATCTACCTAAATGCTTATTTTCATTGTATTTTTTTTTTTTTATTATATTTCCTGCCGACTATTTTATCAAGCCATCAAAATTTTACTCTTTGATTAAAAATTGGTAGCCCTGAAAAGGACTGATTTTACAAATTCATAGTAATTTGTATCCTTACTTCCTCGTTGGTTTCTTTGTAGCAGCGGCAGCTTTTTTAACTGAGGCTGTAGCCTTTTTTGGTTTAGGTGCTTTTGGAGATTTCGCTGCAGCTTTCGATGGTTTCGTAGGCTTTTGTTTGGGCGTCTTGCTTTTTATTTCACCAGATTTTTTTGCACTTTTCACAGCAGCTTTAGTTACCTTTTTCTTTTCGGCTTTTTTTGTTGTACTAACACTTTTCTTTTTAGTTTCCGCAGATTTTTCTTTTTTGGCTTTTAATTTCTTTTCACTTGCTTTTTTAGTTGTCACAGCTTTCTTTTTCTTCTCCTCGCCACTCTTCGCCTTTGGCTTCACGTTCGCAGCAGATTTTGATAATTTGAATGAACCAGAAGCTCCTTTTCCTTTTGTCTGGATTAAAGTTCCACCTGACACAGCACTCTTCAAGTACTTTTTAATAAATGGTGCTAATTTTTCAGTGTCAACTTTGTAATTAGCAGCCAAATATTTTTTGATAGCTGGTAAAGATGAGCCACCGCGTTCCTTTAAACTCTTAATAGCATTAGTAACCATTTCTGAAGTAGGAGGATGAGTTGGCTTTGCTTTCGGTTTCTTAGCTCCAGAGGCAGCCTTTTTTCCCTTTTTATTATCACCAATCACTGCTGCGGTAGTAACTTCTGCACTTGCTTCAGCCATTTTAGAAAAAAAACTTATTTATTTTATATGAAAATACTAATTTAACAACAGTATTTAGTAACACTATAACTTTACACTTTCACAATTAAAACTCACGATTTATAACGACACCTTAGTAGCCGGTATTTTGAACGATTTTTTTTCATAACACTACCGACGTCCTCAATGACTGAGAATCTGAGCGAAGAGCGTTAGAAAATTGTGTTTTGTTATATTCTATTTGATAAATTTTCTTTTATAAATATTATGATATTCTTTTATAATTTTTGTTAAATAAATTCAAGATTTTAACCATATTTGTAATGCATATATATTAAAAACAATATACTCTACTTATTAAAATTCTCCTGTTAATCAGAAATGTTTCCATTGAGAAGAAATTACTTAATATCTAGTGTATAAGTTTTGTTGCAGACATATTCTTGGAAATAATTAATTACTAAAAATACTTGTAATGATATTTTACCCAATTTTATCTATATAACAAATAAATAAATATATTTGCTAATGCATAACAACTCAAAAGTAATTATAATTGCAATCATTAATTTAATATAAATAAATTAACAATGTTGTGCCCTCTCAATTTTCTATTGCGAAGCAATGAGATGTCGTACATCTTTGAATGTTTTTTCAGCTTTGTTAATTTGTTAAATTTAATATATATGAACATTTCCATTAAAATTTATTAAAATATAAACAGATTATTAGTTAAATTTTTGTTAAAATAAGTATTAAATTCAAACTAAAATTCGTTTTAGTAATAACTACTAATCAATTTTCTATTCTGATTCATAATTTTATTGTAAGTAAGTATGTAGGTACTTATAAATTGATCATAACATAAGAAGGCATATAAAAAAAAAAGACATTAACATCAAAATAAATTACCAAAAATTCAATATACCAATCAATTAAAGTATCAAATTTTTAAAAACCATATAATAAAAACTTATAATTAAGCGTATTTTAATAAAATATTTTCTAGCCTGTTGGTAAAGATTAGTTATAATCTGAAGCATGTAACTTAATTAAGATATTCCAACTTTAAGCTTTAAACCGTGTTAACCATAAAGGGCAATAAAATATTATTTTACGGAAAGTTTTTTTATAATCATTTAAAAATTTATTACTTAAACAGATGTTGAATAATGTCATTGCATGTCTGGAATTAAAACTTTAGAAATGTATGTACAAACATATACAAAACTTATTTATGTATAAAATTTTGAAACGTGTAATTATTTTGGAAAAATTATTCCATAATAATTTTTAATCAAGCATCTACCTAAATGCTTATTTTCATTGTATTTTTTTTTTTTTATTATATTTCCTGCCGACTATTTTATCAAGCCATCAAAATTTTACTCTTTGATTAAAAATTGGTAGCCCTGAAAAGGACTGATTTTACAAATTCATAGTAATTTGTATCCTTACTTCCTCGTTGGTTTCTTTGTAGCAGCGGCAGCTTTTTTAACTGAGGCTGTAGCCTTTTTTGGTTTAGGTGCTTTTGGAGATTTCGCTGCAGCTTTCGATGGTTTCGTAGGCTTTTGTTTGGGCGTCTTGCTTTTTATTTCACCAGATTTTTTTGCACTTTTCACAGCAGCTTTAGTTACCTTTTTCTTTTCGGCTTTTTTTGTTGTACTAACACTTTTCTTTTTAGTTTCCGCAGATTTTTCTTTTTTGGCTTTTAATTTCTTTTCACTTGCTTTTTTAGTTGTCACAGCTTTCTTTTTCTTCTCCTCGCCACTCTTCGCCTTTGGCTTCACGTTCGCAGCAGATTTTGATAATTTGAATGAACCAGAAGCTCCTTTTCCTTTTGTCTGGATTAAAGTTCCACCTGACACAGCACTCTTCAAGTACTTTTTAATAAATGGTGCTAATTTTTCAGTGTCAACTTTGTAATTAGCAGCCAAATATTTTTTGATAGCTGGTAAAGATGAGCCACCGCGTTCCTTTAAACTCTTAATAGCATTAGTAACCATTTCTGAAGTAGGAGGATGAGTTGGCTTTGCTTTCGGTTTCTTAGCTCCAGAGGCAGCCTTTTTTCCCTTTTTATTATCACCAATCACTGCTGCGGTAGTAACTTCTGCACTTGCTTCAGCCATTTTAGAAAAAAAACTTATTTATTTTATATGAAAATACTAATTTAACAACAGTATTTAGTAACACTATAACTTTACACTTTCACAATTAAAACTCACGATTTATAATGACACCTTAGTAGCCGGTATTTTGAACGATTTTTTTTCATAACACTACCGACGTCCTCAATGACTGAGAATCTGAGCGAAGAGCGTTAGAAAATTGTGTTTTGTTATATTCTATTTGATAAATTTTCTTTTATAAATATTATGATATTCTTTTATAATTTTTGTTAAATAAATTCAAGATTTTAACCATATTTGTAATGCATATATATTAAAAACAATATACTCTACTTATTAAAATTCTCCTGTTAATCAGAAATGTTTCCATTGAGAAGAAATTACTTAATATCTAGTGTATAAGTTTTGTTGCAGACATATTCTTGGAAATAATTAATTACTAAAAATACTTGTAATGATATTTTACCCAATTTTATCTATATAACAAATAAATAAATATATTTGCTAATGCATAACAACTCAAAAGTAATTATAATTGCAATCATTAATTTAATATAAATAAATTAACAATGTTGTGCCCTCTCAATTTTCTATTGCGAAGCAATGAGATGTCGTACATCTTTGAATGTTTTTTCAGCTTTGTTAATTTGTTAAATTTAATATATATGAACATTTCCATTAAAATTTATTAAAATATAAACAGATTATTAGTTAAATTTTTGTTAAAATAAGTATTAAATTCAAACTAAAATTCGTTTTAGTAATAACTACTAATCAATTTTCTATTCTGATTCATAATTTTATTGTAAGTAAGTATGTAGGTACTTATAAATTGATCATAACATAAGAAGGCATATAAAAAAAAAAGACATTAACATCAAAATAAATTACCAAAAATTCAATATACCAATCAATTAAAGTATCAAATTTTTAAAAACCATATAATAAAAACTTATAATTAAGCGTATTTTAATAAAATATTTTCTAGCCTGTTGGTAAAGATTAGTTATAATCTGAAGCATGTAACTTAATTAAGATATTCCAACTTTAAGCTTTAAACCGTGTTAACCATAAAGGGCAATAAAATATTATTTTACGGAAAGTTTTTTTATAATCATTTAAAAATTTATTACTTAAACAGATGTTGAATAATGTCATTGCATGTCTGGAATTAAAACTTTAGAAATGTATGTACAAACATATACAAAACTTATTTATGTATAAAATTTTGAAACGTGTAATTATTTTGGAAAAATTATTCCATAATAATTTTTAATCAAGCATCTACCTAAATGCTTATTTTCATTGTATTTTTTTTTTTTTATTATATTTCCTGCCGACTATTTTATCAAGCCATCAAAATTTTACTCTTTGATTAAAAATTGGTAGCCCTGAAAAGGACTGATTTTACAAATTCATAGTAATTTGTATCCTTACTTCCTCGTTGGTTTCTTTGTAGCAGCGGCAGCTTTTTTAACTGAGGCTGTAGCCTTTTTTGGTTTAGGTGCTTTTGGAGATTTCGCTGCAGCTTTCGATGGTTTCGTAGGCTTTTGTTTGGGCGTCTTGCTTTTTATTTCACCAGATTTTTTTGCACTTTTCACAGCAGCTTTAGTTACCTTTTTCTTTTCGGCTTTTTTTGTTGTACTAACACTTTTCTTTTTAGTTTCCGCAGATTTTTCTTTTTTGGCTTTTAATTTCTTTTCACTTGCTTTTTTAGTTGTCACAGCTTTCTTTTTCTTCTCCTCGCCACTCTTCGCCTTTGGCTTCACGTTCGCAGCAGATTTTGATAATTTGAATGAACCAGAAGCTCCTTTTCCTTTTGTCTGGATTAAAGTTCCACCTGACACAGCACTCTTCAAGTACTTTTTAATAAATGGTGCTAATTTTTCAGTGTCAACTTTGTAATTAGCAGCCAAATATTTTTTGATAGCTGGTAAAGATGAGCCACCGCGTTCCTTTAAACTCTTAATAGCATTAGTAACCATTTCTGAAGTAGGAGGATGAGTTGGCTTTGCTTTCGGTTTCTTAGCTCCAGAGGCAGCCTTTTTTCCCTTTTTATTATCACCAATCACTGCTGCGGTAGTAACTTCTGCACTTGCTTCAGCCATTTTAGAAAAAAAACTTATTTATTTTATATGAAAATACTAATTTAACAACAGTATTTAGTAACACTATAACTTTACACTTTCACAATTAAAACTCACGATTTATAATGACACCTTAGTAGCCGGTATTTTGAACGATTTTTTTTCATAACACTACCGACGTCCTCAATGACTGAGAATCTGAGCGAAGAGCGTTAGAAAATTGTGTTTTGTTATATTCTATTTGATAAATTTTCTTTTATAAATATTATGATATTCTTTTATAATTTTTGTTAAATAAATTCAAGATTTTAACCATATTTGTAATGCATATATATTAAAAACAATATACTCTACTTATTAAAATTCTCCTGTTAATCAGAAATGTTTCCATTGAGAAGAAATTACTTAATATCTAGTGTATAAGTTTTGTTGCAGACATATTCTTGGAAATAATTAATTACTAAAAATACTTGTAATGATATTTTACCCAATTTTATCTATATAACAAATAAATAAATATATTTGCTAATGCATAACAACTCAAAAGTAATTATAATTGCAATCATTAATTTAATATAAATAAATTAACAATGTTGTGCCCTCTCAATTTTCTATTGCGAAGCAATGAGATGTCGTACATCTTTGAATGTTTTTTCAGCTTTGTTAATTTGTTAAATTTAATATATATGAACATTTCCATTAAAATTTATTAAAATATAAACAGATTATTAGTTAAATTTTTGTTAAAATAAGTATTAAATTCAAACTAAAATTCGTTTTAGTAATAACTACTAATCAATTTTCTATTCTGATTCATAATTTTATTGTAAGTAAGTATGTAGGTACTTATAAATTGATCATAACATAAGAAGGCATATAAAAAAAAAGAGACATTAACATCAAAATAAATTACCAAAAATTCAATATACCAATCAATTAAAGTATCAAATTTTTAAAAACCATATAATAAAAACTTATAATTAAGCGTATTTTAATAAAATATTTTCTAGCCTGTTGGTAAAGATTAGTTATAATCTGAAGCATGTAACTTAATTAAGATATTCCAACTTTAAGCTTTAAACCGTGTTAACCATAAAGGGCAATAAAATATTATTTTACGGAAAGTTTTTTTATAATCATTTAAAAATTTATTACTTAAACAGATGTTGAATAATGTCATTGCATGTCTGGAATTAAAACTTTAGAAATGTATGTACATACCTACAAACATATACAAAACTTATTTATGTATAAAATTTTGAAACGTGTAATTATTTTGGAAAAATTATTCCATAATAATTTTTAATCAAGCATCTACCTAAATGCTTATTTTCATTGTATTTTTTTTTTTTTATTATATTTCCTGCCGACTATTTTATCAAGCCATCAAAATTTTACTCTTTGATTAAAAATTGGTAGCCCTGAAAAGGACTGATTTTACAAATTCATAGTAATTTGTATCCTTACTTCCTCGTTGGTTTCTTTTTAGCAGCGGCAGCTTTTTTAACTGAGGCTGTAGCCTTTTTTGGTTTAGGTGCTTTTGGAGATTTCGCTGCAGCTTTCGATGGTTTCGTAGGCTTTTGTTTGGGCGTCTTGCTTTTTATTTCACCAGATTTTTTTGCACTTTTCACAGCAGCTTTAGTTACCTTTTTCTTTTCGGCTTTTTTTGTTGTACTAACACTTTTCTTTTTAGTTTCCGCAGATTTTTCTTTTTTGGCTTTTAATTTCTTTTCACTTGCTTTTTTAGTTGTCACAGCTTTCTTTTTCTTCTCCTCGCCACTCTTCGCCTTTGGCTTCACGTTCGCAGCAGATTTTGATAATTTGAATGAACCAGAAGCTCCTTTTCCTTTTGTCTGGATTAAAGTTCCACCTGACACAGCACTCTTCAAGTACTTTTTAATAAATGGTGCTAATTTTTCAGTGTCAACTTTGTAATTAGCAGCCAAATATTTTTTGATAGCTGGTAAAGATGAGCCACCGCGTTCCTTTAAACTCTTAATAGCATTAGTAACCATTTCTGAAGTAGGAGGATGAGTTGGCTTTGCTTTCGGTTTCTTAGCTCCAGAGGCAGCCTTTTTTCCCTTTTTATTATCACCAATCACTGCTGCGGTAGTAACTTCTGCACTTGCTTCAGCCATTTTAGAAAAAAAACTTATTTATTTTATATGAAAATACTAATTTAACAACAGTATTTAGTAACACTATAACTTTACACTTTCACAATTAAAACTCATGATTTATAATGACACCTTAGTAGCCGGTATTTTGAACGATTTTTTTTCATAACACTACCGACGTCCTCAATGACTGAGAATCTGAGCGAAGAGCGGTTGAAAATTGTGTTTTGTTATATTCTATTTGATAAATTTTCTTTTATAAATATTATGATATTCTTTTATAATTTTTGTTAAATAAATTCAAGATTTTAACCATATTTGTAATGCATATATATTAAAAACAATATACTCTACTTATTAAAATTCTCCTGTTAATCAGAAATGTTTCCATTGAGAAGAAATTACTTAATATCTAGTGTATAAGTTTTGTTGCAGACATATTCTTGGAAATAATTAATTACTAAAAATACTTGTAATGATATTTTACCCAATTTTATCTATATAACAAATAAATAAATATATTTGCTAATGCATAACAACTCAAAAGTAATTATAATTGGAATCATTAATTTAATATAAATAAATTAACAATGTTGTGCCCTCTCAATTTTCTATTGCGAAGCAATGAGATGTCGTACATCTTTGAATGTTTTTTCAGCTTTGTTAATTTGTTAAATTTAATATATATGAACATTTCCATTAAAATTTATTAAAATATAAACAGATTATTAGTTAAATTTTTGTTAAAATAAGTATTAAATTCAAACTAAAATTCGTTTTAGTAATAACTACTAATCAATTTTCTATTCTGATTCATAATTTTATTGTAAGTAAGTATGTAGGTACTTATAAATTGATCATAACATAAGAAGGCATATAAAAAAAAAAAGACATTAACATCAAAATAAATTACCAAAAATTCAATATACCAATCAATTAAAGTATCAAATTTTTAAAAACCATATAATAAAAACTTATAATTAAGCGTATTTTAATAAAATATTTTCTAGCCTGTTGGTAAAGATTAGTTATAATCTGAAGCATGTAACTTAATTAAGATATTCCAACTTTAAGCTTTAAACCGTGTTAACCATAAAGGGCAATAAAATATTATTTTACGGAAAGTTTTTTTATAATCATTTAAAAATTTATTACTTAAACAGATGTTGAATAATGTCATTGCATGTCTGGAATTAAAACTTTAGAAATGTATGTACATACCTACAAACATATACAAAACTTATTTATGTATAAAATTTTGAAACGTGTAATTATTTTGGAAAAATTATTCCATAATAATTTTTAATCAAGCATCTACCTAAATGCTTATTTTCATTGTATTTTTTTTTTTTTATTATATTTCCTGCCGACTATTTTATCAAGCCATCAAAATTTTACTCTTTGATTAAAAATTGGTAGCCCTGAAAAGGACTGATTTTACAAATTCATAGTAATTTGTATCCTTACTTCCTCGTTGGTTTCTTTTTAGCAGCGGCAGCTTTTTTAACTGAGGCTGTAGCCTTTTTTGGTTTAGGTGCTTTTGGAGATTTCGCTGCAGCTTTCGATGGTTTCGTAGGCTTTTGTTTGGGCGTCTTGCTTTTTATTTCACCAGATTTTTTTGCACTTTTCACAGCAGCTTTAGTTACCTTTTTCTTTTCGGCTTTTTTTGTTGTACTAACACTTTTCTTTTTAGTTTCCGCAGATTTTTCTTTTTTGGCTTTTAATTTCTTTTCACTTGCTTTTTTAGTTGTCACAGCTTTCTTTTTCTTCTCCTCGCCACTCTTCGCCTTTGGCTTCACGTTCGCAGCAGATTTTGATAATTTGAATGAACCAGAAGCTCCTTTTCCTTTTGTCTGGATTAAAGTTCCACCTGACACAGCACTCTTCAAGTACTTTTTAATAAATGGTGCTAATTTTTCAGTGTCAACTTTGTAATTAGCAGCCAAATATTTTTTGATAGCTGGTAAAGATGAGCCACCGCGTTCCTTTAAACTCTTAATAGCATTAGTAACCATTTCTGAAGTAGGAGGATGAGTTGGCTTTGCTTTCGGTTTCTTAGCTCCAGAGGCAGCCTTTTTTCCCTTTTTATTATCACCAATCACTGCTGCGGTAGTAACTTCTGCACTTGCTTCAGCCATTTTAGAAAAAAAACTTATTTATTTTATATGAAAATACTAATTTAACAACAGTATTTAGTAACACTATAACTTTACACTTTCACAATTAAAACTCATGATTTATAATGACACCTTAGTAGCCGGTATTTTGAACGATTTTTTTTCATAACACTACCGACGTCCTCAATGACTGAGAATCTGAGCGAAGAGCGGTTGAAAATTGTGTTTTGTTATATTCTATTTGATAAATTTTCTTTTATAAATATTATGATATTCTTTTATAATTTTTGTTAAATAAATTCAAGATTTTAACCATATTTGTAATGCATATATATTAAAAACAATATACTCTACTTATTAAAATTCTCCTGTTAATCAGAAATGTTTCCATTGAGAAGAAATTACTTAATATCTAGTGTATAAGTTTTGTTGCAGACATATTCTTGGAAATAATTAATTACTAAAAATACTTGTAATGATATTTTACCCAATTTTATCTATATAACAAATAAATAAATATATTTGCTAATGCATAACAACTCAAAAGTAATTATAATTGGAATCATTAATTTAATATAAATAAATTAACAATGTTGTGCCCTCTCAATTTTCTATTGCGAAGCAATGAGATGTCGTACATCTTTGAATGTTTTTTCAGCTTTGTTAATTTGTTAAATTTAATATATATGAACATTTCCATTAAAATTTATTAAAATATAAACAGATTATTAGTTAAATTTTTGTTAAAATAAGTATTAAATTCAAACTAAAATTCGTTTTAGTAATAACTACTAATCAATTTTCTATTCTGATTCATAATTTTATTGTAAGTAAGTATGTAGGTACTTATAAATTGATCATAACATAAGAAGGCATATAAAAAAAAAAAGACATTAACATCAAAATAAATTACCAAAAATTCAATATACCAATCAATTAAAGTATCAAATTTTTAAAAACCATATAATAAAAACTTATAATTAAGCGTATTTTAATAAAATATTTTCTAGCCTGTTGGTAAAGATTAGTTATAATCTGAAGCATGTAACTTAATTAAGATATTCCAACTTTAAGCTTTAAACCGTGTTAACCATAAAGGGCAATAAAATATTATTTTACGGAAAGTTTTTTTATAATCATTTAAAAATTTATTACTTAAACAGATGTTGAATAATGTCATTGCATGTCTGGAATTAAAACTTTAGAAATGTATGTACATACCTACAAACATATACAAAACTTATTTATGTATAAAATTTTGAAACGTGTAATTATTTTGGAAAAATTATTCCATAATAATTTTTAATCAAGCATCTACCTAAATGCTTATTTTCATTGTATTTTTTTTTTTTTATTATATTTCCTGCCGACTATTTTATCAAGCCATCAAAATTTTACTCTTTGATTAAAAATTGGTAGCCCTGAAAAGGACTGATTTTACAAATTCATAGTAATTTGTATCCTTACTTCCTCGTTGGTTTCTTTTTAGCAGCGGCAGCTTTTTTAACTGAGGCTGTAGCCTTTTTTGGTTTAGGTGCTTTTGGAGATTTCGCTGCAGCTTTCGATGGTTTCGTAGGCTTTTGTTTGGGCGTCTTGCTTTTTATTTCACCAGATTTTTTTGCACTTTTCACAGCAGCTTTAGTTACCTTTTTCTTTTCGGCTTTTTTTGTTGTACTAACACTTTTCTTTTTAGTTTCCGCAGATTTTTCTTTTTTGGCTTTTAATTTCTTTTCACTTGCTTTTTTAGTTGTCACAGCTTTCTTTTTCTTCTCCTCGCCACTCTTCGCCTTTGGCTTCACGTTCGCAGCAGATTTTGATAATTTGAATGAACCAGAAGCTCCTTTTCCTTTTGTCTGGATTAAAGTTCCACCTGACACAGCACTCTTCAAGTACTTTTTAATAAATGGTGCTAATTTTTCAGTGTCAACTTTGTAATTAGCAGCCAAATATTTTTTGATAGCTGGTAAAGATGAGCCACCGCGTTCCTTTAAACTCTTAATAGCATTAGTAACCATTTCTGAAGTAGGAGGATGAGTTGGCTTTGCTTTCGGTTTCTTAGCTCCAGAGGCAGCCTTTTTTCCCTTTTTATTATCACCAATCACTGCTGCGGTAGTAACTTCTGCACTTGCTTCAGCCATTTTAGAAAAAAAACTTATTTATTTTATATGAAAATACTAATTTAACAACAGTATTTAGTAACACTATAACTTTACACTTTCACAATTAAAACTCACGATTTATAATGACACCTTAGTAGCCGGTATTTTGAACGATTTTTTTTCATAACACTACCGACGTCCTCAATGACTGAGAATCTGAGCGAAGAGCGTTAGAAAATTGTGTTTTGTTATATTCTATTTGATAAATTTTCTTTTATAAATATTATGATATTCTTTTATAATTTTTGTTAAATAAATTCAAGATTTTAACCATATTTGTAATGCATATATATTAAAAACAATATACTCTACTTATTAAAATTCTCCTGTTAATCAGAAATGTTTCCATTGAGAAGAAATTACTTAATATCTAGTGTATAAGTTTTGTTGCAGACATATTCTTGGAAATAATTAATTACTAAAAATACTTGTAATGATATTTTACCCAATTTTATCTATATAACAAATAAATAAATATATTTGCTAATGTATAACAACTCAAAAGTAATTATAATTGGAATCATTAATTTAATATAAATAAATTAACAATGTTGTGCCCTCTCAATTTTCTATTGCGAAGCAATGAGATGTCGTACATCTTTGAATGTTTTTTCAGCTTTGTTAATTTGTTAAATTTAATATATATGAACATTTCCATTAAAATTTATTAAAATATAAACAGATTATTAGTTAAATTTTTGTTAAAATAAGTATTAAATTCAAACTAAAATTCGTTTTAGTAATAACTACTAATCAATTTTCTATTCTGATTCATAATTTTATTGTAAGTAAGTATGTAGGTACTTATAAATTGATCATAACATAAGAAGGCATATAAAAAAAAAAAGACATTAACATCAAAATAAATTACCAAAAATTCAATATACCAATCAATTAAAGTATCAAATTTTTAAAAACCATATAATAAAAACTTATAATTAAGCGTATTTTAATAAAATATTTTCTAGCCTGTTGGTAAAGATTAGTTATAATCTGAAGCATGTAACTTAATTAAGATATTCCAACTTTAAGCTTTAAACCGTGTTAACCATAAAGGGCAATAAAATATTATTTTACGGAAAGTTTTTTTATAATCATTTAAAAACTTATTACTTAAACAGATGTTGAATAATGTCATTGCATGTCTGGAATTAAAACTTTAGAAATGTATGTACATACCTACAAACATATACAAAACTTATTTATGTATAAAATTTTGAAACGTGTAATTATTTTGGAAAAATTATTCCATAATAATTTTTAATCAAGCATCTACCTAAATGCTTATTTTCATTGTATTTTTTTTTTTTTATTATATTTCCTGCCGACTATTTTATCAAGCCATCAAAATTTTACTCTTTGATTAAAAATTGGTAGCCCTGAAAAGGACTGATTTTACAAATTCATAGTAATTTGTATCCTTACTTCCTCGTTGGTTTCTTTGTAGCAGCGGCAGCTTTTTTAACTGAGGCTGTAGCCTTTTTTGGTTTAGGTGCTTTTGGAGATTTCGCTGCAGCTTTCGATGGTTTCGTAGGCTTTTGTTTGGGCGTCTTGCTTTTTATTTCACCAGATTTTTTTGCACTTTTCACAGCAGCTTTAGTTACCTTTTTCTTTTCGGCTTTTTTTGTTGTACTAACACTTTTCTTTTTAGTTTCCGCAGATTTTTCTTTTTTGGCTTTTAATTTCTTTTCACTTGCTTTTTTAGTTGTCACAGCTTTCTTTTTCTTCTCCTCGCCACTCTTCGCCTTTGGCTTCACGTTCGCAGCAGATTTTGATAATTTGAATGAACCAGAAGCTCCTTTTCCTTTTGTCTGGATTAAAGTTCCACCTGACACAGCACTCTTCAAGTACTTTTTAATAAATGGTGCTAATTTTTCAGTGTCAACTTTGTAATTAGCAGCCAAATATTTTTTGATAGCTGGTAAAGATGAGCCACCGCGTTCCTTTAAACTCTTAATAGCATTAGTAACCATTTCTG
This sequence comes from Dioctria linearis, assembly GCA_963930735.1. Classification (NCBI taxonomy): domain Eukaryota; kingdom Metazoa; phylum Arthropoda; class Insecta; order Diptera; family Asilidae; genus Dioctria; species Dioctria linearis. Next base: position 35,589 of record CAWVNZ010002335.1, on the reverse strand, counting down.
AAGTAGGAGGATGAGTTGGCTTTGCTTTCGGTTTCTTAGCTCCAGAGGCAGCCTTTTTTCCCTTTTTATTATCACCAATCACTGCTGCGGTAGTAACTTCTGCACTTGCTTCAGCCATTTTAGAAAAAAAACTTATTTATTTTATATGAAAATACTAATTTAACAACAGTATTTAGTAACACTATAACTTTACACTTTCACAATTAAAACTCACGATTTATAATGACACCTTAGTAGCCGGTATTTTGAACGATTTTTTTTCATAACACTACCGACGTCCTCAATGACTGAGAATCTGAGCGAAGAGCGTTAGAAAATTGTGTTTTGTTATATTCTATTTGATAAATTTTCTTTTATAAATATTATGATATTCTTTTATAATTTTTGTTAAATAAATTCAAGATTTTAACCATATTTGTAATGCATATATATTAAAAACAATATACTCTACTTATTAAAATTCTCCTGTTAATCAGAAATGTTTCCATTGAGAAGAAATTACTTAATATCTAGTGTATAAGTTTTGTTGCAGACATATTCTTGGAAATAATTAATTACTAAAAATACTTGTAATGATATTTTACCCAATTTTATCTATATAACAAATAAATAAATATATTTGCTAATGTATAACAACTCAAAAGTAATTATAATTGGAATCATTAATTTAATATAAATAAATTAACAATGTTGTGCCCTCTCAATTTTCTATTGCGAAGCAATGAGATGTCGTACATCTTTGAATGTTTTTTCAGCTTTGTTAATTTGTTAAATTTAATATATATGAACATTTCCATTAAAATTTATTAAAATATAAACAGATTATTAGTTAAATTTTTGTTAAAATAAGTATTAAATTCAAACTAAAATTCGTTTTAGTAATAACTACTAATCAATTTTCTATTCTGATTCATAATTTTATTGTAAGTAAGTATGTAGGTACTTATAAATTGATCATAACATAAGAAGGCATATAAAAAAAAAAAGACATTAACATCAAAATAAATTACCAAAAATTCAATATACCAATCAATTAAAGTATCAAATTTTTAAAAACCATATAATAAAAACTTATAATTAAGCGTATTTTAATAAAATATTTTCTAGCCTGTTGGTAAAGATTAGTTATAATCTGAAGCATGTAACTTAATTAAGATATTCCAACTTTAAGCTTTAAACCGTGTTAACCATAAAGGGCAATAAAATATTATTTTACGGAAAGTTTTTTTATAATCATTTAAAAATTTATTACTTAAACAGATGTTGAATAATGTCATTGCATGTCTGGAATTAAAACTTTAGAAATGTATGTACATACCTACAAACATATACAAAACTTATTTATGTATAAAATTTTGAAACGTGTAATTATTTTGGAAAAATTATTCCATAATAATTTTTAATCAAGCATCTACCTAAATGCTTATTTTCATTGTATTTTTTTTTTTTATTATATTTCCTGCCGACTATTTTATCAAGCCATCAAAATTTTACTCTTTGATTAAAAATTGGTAGCCCTGAAAAGGACTGATTTTACAAATTCATAGTAATTTGTATCCTTACTTCCTCGTTGGTTTCTTTGTAGCAGCGGCAGCTTTTTTAACTGAGGCTGTAGCCTTTTTTGGTTTAGGTGCTTTTGGAGATTTCGCTGCAGCTTTCGATGGTTTCGTAGGCTTTTGTTTGGGCGTCTTGCTTTTTATTTCACCAGATTTTTTTGCACTTTTCACAGCAGCTTTAGTTACCTTTTTCTTTTCGGCTTTTTTTGTTGTACTAACACTTTTCTTTTTAGTTTCCGCAGATTTTTCTTTTTTGGCTTTTAATTTCTTTTCACTTGCTTTTTTAGTTGTCACAGCTTTCTTTTTCTTCTCCTCGCCACTCTTCGCCTTTGGCTTCACGTTCGCAGCAGATTTTGATAATTTGAATGAACCAGAAGCTCCTTTTCCTTTTGTCTGGATTAAAGTTCCACCTGACACAGCACTCTTCAAGTACTTTTTAATAAATGGTGCTAATTTTTCAGTATCAACTTTGTAATTAGCAGCCAAATACTTTTTGATAGCTGCTAAAGATGAGCCACCGCGTTCCTTTAAACTCTTAATAGCATTAGTAACCATTTCTGAAGTAGGAGGATGAGTTGGCTTTGCTTTCGGTTTCTTAGCTCCAGAGGCAGCCTTTTTTCCCTTTTTATTATCACCAATCACTGCTGCGGTAGTAACTTCTGCACTTGCTTCAGCCATTTTAGAAAAAAAACTTATTTATTTTATATGAAAATACTAATTTAACAACAGTATTTAGTAACACTATAACTTTACACTTTCACAATTAAAACTCACGATTTATAATGACACCTTAGTAGCCGGTATTTTGAACGATTTTTTTTCATAACACTACCGACGTCCTCAATGACTGAGAATCTGAGCGAACAGCGTTAGAAAATTGTGTTTTGTTATATTCTATTTGATAAATTTTCTTTTATAAATATTATGATATTCTTTTATAATTTTTGTTAAATAAATTCAAGATTTTAACCATATTTGTAATGCATATATATTAAAAACAATATACTCTACTTATTAAAATTCTCCTGTTAATCAGAAATGTTTCCATTGAGAAGAAATTACTTAATATCTAGTGTATAAGTTTTGTTGCAGACATATTCTTGGAAATAATTAATTACTAAAAATACTTGTAATGATATTTTACCCAATTTTATCTATATAACAAATAAATAAATATATTTGCTAATGCATAACAACTCAAAAGTAATTATAATTGCAATCATTAATTTAATATAAATAAATTAACAATGTTGTGCCCTCTCAATTTTCTATTGCGAAGCAATGAGATGTCGTACATCTTTGAATGTTTTTTCAGCTTTGTTAATTTGTTAAATTTAATATATATGAACATTTCCATTAAAATTTATTAAAATATAAACAGATTATTGTTAAATTTTTGTTAAAATAAGTATTAAATTCAAACTAAAATTCGTTTTAGTAATAACTACTAATCAATTTTCTATTCTGATTCATAATTTTATTGTAAGTAAGTAGGTAGGTACTTATAAATTGATCATAACATAAGAAGGCATATAAAAAAAAAGACATTAACATCAAAATAAATTACCAAAAATTCAATATACCAATCAATTAAAGTATCAAATTTTTAAAAACCATATAATAAAAACTTATAATTAAGCGTATTTTAATAAAATATTTTCTAGCCTGTTGGTAAAGATTAGTTATAATCTGAAGCATGTAACTTAATTAAGATATTCCAACTTTAAGCTTTAAACCGTGTTAACCATAAAGGGCAATAAAATATTATTTTACGGAAATTTTTTTTATAATCATTTAAAAATTTATTACTTAAACAGATGTTGAATAATGTCATTGCATGTCTGGAATTAAAACTTTAGAAATGTATGTACATACCTACAAACATATACAAAACTTATTTATGTATAAAATTTTGAAACGTGTAATTATTTTGGAAAAATTATTCCATAATAATTTTTAATCAAGCATCTACCTAAATGCTTATTTTCATTGTATTTTTTTTTTTATTATATTTCCTGCCGACTATTTTATCAAGCCATCAAAATTTTACTCTTTGATTAAAAATTGGTAGCCCTGAAAAGGACTGATTTTACAAATTCATAGTAATTTGTATCCTTACTTCCTCGTTGGTTTCTTTGTAGCAGCGGCAGCTTTTTTAACTGAGGCTGTAGCCTTTTTTGGTTTAGGTGCTTTTGGAGATTTCGCTGCAGCTTTCGATGGTTTCGTAGGCTTTTGTTTGGGCGTCTTGCTTTTTATTTCACCAGATTTTTTTGCACTTTTCACAGCAGCTTTAGTTACCTTTTTCTTTTCGGCTTTTTTTGTTGTACTAACACTTTTCTTTTTAGTTTCCGCAGATTTTTCTTTTTTGGCTTTTAATTTCTTTTCACTTGCTTTTTTAGTTGTCACAGCTTTCTTTTTCTTCTCCTCGCCACTCTTCGCCTTTGGCTTCACGTTCGCAGCAGATTTTGATAATTTGAATGAACCAGAAGCTCCTTTTCCTTTTGTCTGGATTAAAGTTCCACCTGACACAGCACTCTTCAAGTACTTTTTAATAAATGGTGCTAATTTTTCAGTATCAACTTTGTAATTAGCAGCCAAATACTTTTTGATAGCTGCTAAAGATGAGCCACCGCGTTCCTTTAAACTCTTAATAGCATTAGTAACCATTTCTGAAGTAGGAGGATGAGTTGGCTTTGCTTTCGGTTTCTTAGCTCCAGAGGCAGCCTTTTTTCCCTTTTTATTATCACCAATCACTGCTGCAGTAGTAACTTCTGCACTTGCTTCAGCCATTTTAGAAAAAAAACTTATTTATTTTATATGAAAATACTAATTTAACAACAGTATTTAGTAACACTATAACTTTACACTTTCACAATTAAAACTCACGATTTATAATGACACCTTAGTAGCCGGTATTTTGAACGATTTTTTTTCATAACACTACCGACGTCCTCAATGACTGAGAATCTAAGCGAAGAGCGTTAGAAAATTGTGTTTTGTTATATTCTATTTGATAAATTTTCTTTTATAAATATTATGATATTCTTTTATAATTTTTGTTAAATAAATTCAAGATTTTAACCATATTTGTAATGCATATATATTAAAAACAATATACTCTACTTATTAAAATTCTCCTGTTAATCAGAAATGTTTCCATTGAGAAGAAATTACTTAATATCTAGTGTATAAGTTTTGTTGCAGACATATTCTTGGAAATAATTAATTACTAAAAATACTTGTAATGATATTTTACCCAATTTTATCTATATAACAAATAAATAAATATATTTGCTAATGCATAACAACTCAAAAGTAATTATAATTGCAATCATTAATTTAATATAAATAAATTAACAATGTTGTGCCCTCTCAATTTTCTATTGCGAAGCAATGAGATGTCGTACATCTTTGAATGTTTTTTCAGCTTTGTTAATTTGTTAAATTTAATATATATGAACATTTCCATTAAAATTTATTAAAATATAAACAGATTATTAGTTAAATTTTTGTTAAAATAAGTATTAAATTCAAACTAAAATTCGTTTTAGTAATAACTACTAATCAATTTTCTATTCTGATTCATAATTTTATTGTAAGTAAGTATGTAGGTACTTATAAATTGATCATAACATAAGAAGGCATATAAAAAAAAAAGACATTAACATCAAAATAAATTACCAAAAATTCAATATACCAATCAATTAAAGTATCAAATTTTTAAAAACCATATAATAAAAACTTATAATTAAGCGTATTTTAATAAAATATTTTCTAGCCTGTTGGTAAAGATTAGTTATAATCTGAAGCATGTAACTTAATTAAGATATTCCAACTTTAAGCTTTAAACTGTGTTAACCATAAAGGGCAATAAAATATTATTTTACGGAAATTTTTTTTATAATCATTTAAAAATTTATTACTTAAACAGATGTTGAATAATGTCATTGCATGTCTGGAATTAAAACTTTAGAAATGTATGTACATACCTACAAACATATACAAAACTTATTTATGTATAAAATTTTGAAACGTGTAATTATTTTGGAAAAATTATTCCATAATAATTTTTAATCAAGCATCTACCTAAATGCTTATTTTCATTGTATTTTTTTTTTTTATTATATTTCCTGCCGACTATTTTATCAAGCCATCAAAATTTTACTCTTTGATTAAAAATTGGTAGCCCTGAAAAGGACTGATTTTACAAATTCATAGTAATTTGTATCCTTACTTCCTCGTTGGTTTCTTTGTAGCAGCGGCAGCTTTTTTAACTGAGGCTGTAGCCTTTTTTGGTTTAGGTGCTTTTGGAGATTTCGCTGCAGCTTTCGATGGTTTCGTAGGCTTTTGTTTGGGCGTCTTGCTTTTTATTTCACCAGATTTTTTTGCACTTTTCACAGCAGCTTTAGTTACCTTTTTCTTTTCGGCTTTTTTTGTTGTACTAACACTTTTCTTTTTAGTTTCCGCAGATTTTTCTTTTTTGGCTTTTAATTTCTTTTCACTTGCTTTTTTAGTTGTCACAGCTTTCTTTTTCTTCTCCTCGCCACTCTTCGCCTTTGGCTTCACGTTCGCAGCAGATTTTGATAATTTGAATGAACCAGAAGCTCCTTTTCCTTTTGTCTGGATTAAAGTTCCACCTGACACAGCACTCTTCAAGTACTTTTTAATAAATGGTGCTAATTTTTCAGTATCAACTTTGTAATTAGCAGCCAAATACTTTTTGATAGCTGCTAAAGATGAGCCACCGCGTTCCTTTAAACTCTTAATAGCATTAGTAACCATTTCTGAAGTAGGAGGATGAGTTGGCTTTGCTTTCGGTTTCTTAGCTCCAGAGGCAGCCTTTTTTCCCTTTTTATTATCACCAATCACTGCTGCGGTAGTAACTTCTGCACTTGCTTCAGCCATTTTAGAAAAAAAACTTATTTATTTTATATGAAAATACTAATTTAACAACAGTATTTAGTAACACTATAACTTTACACTTTCACAATTAAAACTCACGATTTATAATGACACCTTAGTAGCCGGTATTTTGAACGATTTTTTTTCATAACACTACCGACGTCCTCAATTACTGAGCATCTGAGCGAAGAGCGTTAGAAAATTGTGTTTTGTTATATTCTATTTGATAAATTTTCTTTTATAAATATTATGATATTCTTTTATAATTTTTGTTAAATAAATTCAAGATTTTAACCATATTTGTAATGCATATATATTAAAAACAATATACTCTACTTATTAAAATTCTCCTGTTAATCAGAAATGTTTCCATTGAGAAGAAATTACTTAATATCTAGTGTATAAGTTTTGTTGCAGACATATTCTTGGAAATAATTAATTACTAAAAATACTTGTAATGATATTTTACCCAATTTTATCTATATAACAAATAAATAAATATATTTGCTAATGCATAACAACTCAAAAGTAATTATAATTGCAATCATTAATTTAATATAAATAAATTAACAATGTTGTGCCCTCTCAATTTTCTATTGCGAAGCAATGAGATGTCGTACATCTTTGAATGTTTTTTCAGCTTTGTTAATTTGTTAAATTTAATATATATGAACATTTCCATTAAAATTTATTAAAATATAAACAGATTATTAGTTAAATTTTTGTTAAAATAAGTATTAAATTCAAACTAAAATTCGTTTTAGTAATAACTACTAATCAATTTTCTATTCTGATTCATAATTTTATTGTAAGTAAGTAGGTAGGTACTTATAAATTGATCATAACATAAGAAGGCATATAAAAAAAAAGACATTAACATCAAAATAAATTACCAAAAATTCAATATACCAATCAATTAAAGTATCAAATTTTTAAAAACCATATAATAAAAACTTATAATTAAGCGTATTTTAATAAAATATTTTCTAGCCTGTTGGTAAAGATTAGTTATAATCTGAAGCATGTAACTTAATTAAGATATTCCAACTTTAAGCTTTAAACCGTGTTAACCATAAAGGGCAATAAAATATTATTTTACGGAAATTTTTTTTATAATCATTTAAAAATTTATTACTTAAACAGATGTTGAATAATGTCATTGCATGTCTGGAATTAAAACTTTAGAAATGTATGTACATACCTACAAACATATACAAAACTTATTTATGTATAAAATTTTGAAACGTGTAATTATTTTGGAAAAATTATTCCATAATAATTTTTAATCAAGCATCTACCTAAATGCTTATTTTCATTGTATTTTTTTTTTTATTATATTTCCTGCCGACTATTTTATCAAGCCATCAAAATTTTACTCTTTGATTAAAAATTGGTAGCCCTGAAAAGGACTGATTTTACAAATTCATAGTAATTTGTATCCTTACTTCCTCGTTGGTTTCTTTGTAGCAGCGGCAGCTTTTTTAACTGAGGCTGTAGCCTTTTTTGGTTTAGGTGCTTTTGGAGATTTCGCTGCAGCTTTCGATGGTTTCGTAGGCTTTTGTTTGGGCGTCTTGCTTTTTATTTCACCAGATTTTTTTGCACTTTTCACAGCAGCTTTAGTTACCTTTTTCTTTTCGGCTTTTTTTGTTGTACTAACACTTTTCTTTTTAGTTTCCGCAGATTTTTCTTTTTTGGCTTTTAATTTCTTTTCACTTGCTTTTTTAGTTGTCACAGCTTTCTTTTTCTTCTCCTCGCCACTCTTCGCCTTTGGCTTCACGTTCGCAGCAGATTTTGATAATTTGAATGAACCAGAAGCTCCTTTTCCTTTTGTCTGGATTAAAGTTCCACCTGACACAGCACTCTTCAAGTACTTTTTAATAAATGGTGCTAATTTTTCAGTATCAACTTTGTAATTAGCAGCCAAATACTTTTTGATAGCTGCTAAAGATGAGCCACCGCGTTCCTTTAAACTCTTAATAGCATTAGTAACCATTTCTGAAGTAGGAGGATGAGTTGGCTTTGCTTTCGGTTTCTTAGCTCCAGAGGCAGCCTTTTTTCCCTTTTTATTATCACCAATCACTGCTGCGGTAGTAACTTCTGCACTTGCTTCAGCCATTTTAGAAAAAAAACTTATTTATTTTATATGAAAATACTAATTTAACAACAGTATTTAGTAACACTATAACTTTACACTTTCACAATTAAAACTCACGATTTATAATGACACCTTAGTAGCCGGTATTTTGAACGATTTTTTTTCATAACACTACCGACGTCCTCAATTACTGAGCATCTGAGCGAAGAGCGTTAGAAAATTGTGTTTTGTTATATTCTATTTGATAAATTTTCTTTTATAAATATTATGATATTCTTTTATAATTTTTGTTAAATAAATTCAAGATTTTAACCATATTTGTAATGCATATATATTAAAAACAATATACTCTACTTATTAAAATTCTCCTGTTAATCAGAAATGTTTCCATTGAGAAGAAATTACTTAATATCTAGTGTATAAGTTTTGTTGCAGACATATTCTTGGAAATAATTAATTACTAAAAATACTTGTAATGATATTTTACCCAATTTTATCTATATAACAAATAAATAAATATATTTGCTAATGCATAACAACTCAAAAGTAATTATAATTGCAATCATTAATTTAATATAAATAAATTAACAATGTTGTGCCCTCTCAATTTTCTATTGCGAAGCAATGAGATGTCGTACATCTTTGAATGTTTTTTCAGCTTTGTTAATTTGTTAAATTTAATATATATGAACATTTCCATTAAAATTTATTAAAATATAAACAGATTATTAGTTAAATTTTTGTTAAAATAAGTATTAAATTCAAACTAAAATTCGTTTTAGTAATAACTACTAATCAATTTTCTATTCTGATTCATAATTTTATTGTAAGTAAGTAGGTAGGTACTTATAAATTGATCATAACATAAGAAGGCATATAAAAAAAAAGACATTAACATCAAAATAAATTACCAAAAATTCAATATACCAATCAATTAAAGTATCAAATTTTTAAAAACCATATAATAAAAACTTATAATTAAGCGTATTTTAATAAAATATTTTCTAGCCTGTTGGTAAAGATTAGTTATAATCTGAAGCATGTAACTTAATTAAGATATTCCAACTTTAAGCTTTAAACCGTGTTAACCATAAAGGGCAATAAAATATTATTTTACGGAAATTTTTTTTATAATCATTTAAAAATTTATTACTTAAACAGATGTTGAATAATGTCATTGCATGTCTGGAATTAAAACTTTAGAAATGTATGTACATACCTACAAACATATACAAAACTTATTTATGTATAAAATTTTGAAACGTGTAATTATTTTGGAAAAATTATTCCATAATAATTTTTAATCAAGCATCTACCTAAATGCTTATTTTCATTGTATTTTTTTTTTTATTATATTTCCTGCCGACTATTTTATCAAGCCATCAAAATTTTACTCTTTGATTAAAAATTGGTAGCCCTGAAAAGGACTGATTTTACAAATTCATAGTAATTTGTATCCTTACTTCCTCGTTGGTTTCTTTGTAGCAGCGGCAGCTTTTTTAACTGAGGCTGTAGCCTTTTTTGGTTTAGGTGCTTTTGGAGATTTCGCTGCAGCTTTCGATGGTTTCGTAGGCTTTTGTTTGGGCGTCTTGCTTTTTATTTCACCAGATTTTTTTGCACTTTTCACAGCAGCTTTAGTTACCTTTTTCTTTTCGGCTTTTTTTGTTGTACTAACACTTTTCTTTTTAGTTTCCGCAGATTTTTCTTTTTTGGCTTTTAATTTCTTTTCACTTGCTTTTTTAGTTGTCACAGCTTTCTTTTTCTTCTCCTCGCCACTCTTCGCCTTTGGCTTCACGTTCGCAGCAGATTTTGATAATTTGAATGAACCAGAAGCTCCTTTTCCTTTTGTCTGGATTAAAGTTCCACCTGACACAGCACTCTTCAAGTACTTTTTAATAAATGGTGCTAATTTTTCAGTGTCAACTTTGTAATTAGCAGCCAAATATTTTTTGATAGCTGGTAAAGATGAGCCACCGCGTTCCTTTAAACTCTTAATAGCATTAGTAACCATTTCTGAAGTAGGAGGATGAGTTGGCTTTGCTTTCGGTTTCTTAGCTCCAGAGGCAGCCTTTTTTCCCTTTTTATTATCACCAATCACTGCTGCGGTAGTAACTTCTGCACTTGCTTCAGCCATTTTAGAAAAAAAACTTATTTATTTTATATGAAAATACTAATTTAACAACAGTATTTAGTAACACTATAACTTTACACTTTCACAATTAAAACTCACGATTTATAATGACACCTTAGTAGCCGGTATTTTGAACGATTTTTTTTCATAACAATACCGACGTCCTCAATGACTGAGAATCTGAGCGAAGAGCGTTAGAAAATTGTGTTTTGTTATATTCTATTTGATAAATTTTCTTTTATAAATATTATGATATTCTTTTATAATTTTTGTTAAATAAATTCAAGATTTTAACCATATTTGTAATGCATATATATTAAAAACAATATACTCTACTTATTAAAATTCTCCTGTTAATCAGAAATGTTTCCATTGAGAAGAAATTACTTAATATCTAGTGTATAAGTTTTGTTGCAGACATATTCTTGGAAATAATTAATTACTAAAAATACTTGTAATGATATTTTACCCAATTTTATCTATATAACAAATAAATAAATATATTTGCTAATGCATAACAACTCAAAAGTAATTATAATTGCAATCATTAATTTAATATAAATAAATTAACAATGTTGTGCCCTCTCAATTTTCTATTGCGAAGCAATGAGATGTCGTACATCTTTGAATGTTTTTTCAGCTTTGTTAATTTGTTAAATTTAATATATATGAACATTTCCATTAAAATTTATTAAAATATAAACAGATTATTAGTTAAATTTTTGTTAAAATAAGTATTAAATTCAAACTAAAATTCGTTTTAGTAATAACTACTAATCAATTTTCTATTCTGATTCATAATTTTATTGTAAGTAAGTATGTAGGTACTTATAAATTGATCATAACATAAGAAGGCATATAAAAAAAAAAAGACATTAACATCAAAATAAATTACCAAAAATTCAATATACCAATCAATTAAAGTATCAAATTTTTAAAAACCATATAATAAAAACTTATAATTAAGCGTATTTTAATAAAATATTTTCTAGCCTGTTGGTAAAGATTAGTTATAATCTGAAGCATGTAACTTAATTAAGATATTCCAACTTTAAGCTTTAAACCGTGTTAACCATAAAGGGCAATAAAATATTATTTTACGGAAAGTTTTTTTATAATCATTTAAAAATTTATTACTTAAACAGATGTTGAATAATGTCATTGCATGTCTGGAATTAAAACTTTAGAAATGTATGTACATACCTACAAACATATACAAAACTTATTTATGTATAAAATTTTGAAACGTGTAATTATTTTGGAAAAATTATTCCATAATAATTTTTAATCAAGCATCTACCTAAATGCTTATTTTCATTGTATTTTTTTTTTTATTATATTTCCTGCCGACTATTTTATCAAGCCATCAAAATTTTACTCTTTGATTAAAAATTGGTAGCCCTGAAAAGGACTGATTTTACAAATTCATAGTAATTTGTATCCTTACTTCCTCGTTGGTTTCTTTGTAGCAGCGGCAGCTTTTTTAACTGAGGCTGTAGCCTTTTTTGGTTTAGGTGCTTTTGGAGATTTCGCTGCAGCTTTCGATGGTTTCGTAGGCTTTTGTTTGGGCGTCTTGCTTTTTATTTCACCAGATTTTTTTGCACTTTTCACAGCAGCTTTAGTTACCTTTTTCTTTTCGGCTTTTTTTGTTGTACTAACACTTTTCTTTTTAGTTTCCGCAGATTTTTCTTTTTTGGCTTTTAATTTCTTTTCACTTGCTTTTTTAGTTGTCACAGCTTTCTTTTTCTTCTCCTCGCCACTCTTCGCCTTTGGCTTCACGTTCGCAGCAGATTTTGATAATTTGAATGAACCAGAAGCTCCTTTTCCTTTTGTCTGGATTAAAGTTCCACCTGACACAGCACTCTTCAAGTACTTTTTAATAAATGGTGCTAATTTTTCAGTGTCAACTTTGTAATTAGCAGCCAAATATTTTTTGATAGCTGGTAAAGATGAGCCACCGCGTTCCTTTAAACTCTTAATAGCATTAGTAACCATTTCTGAAGTAGGAGGATGAGTTGGCTTTGCTTTCGGTTTCTTAGCTCCAGAGGCAGCCTTTTTTCCCTTTTTATTATCACCAATCACTGCTGCGGTAGTAACTTCTGCACTTGCTTCAGCCATTTTAGAAAAAAAACTTATTTATTTTATATGAAAATACTAATTTAACAACAGTATTTAGTAACACTATAACTTTACACTTTCACAATTAAAACTCACGATTTATAATGACACCTTAGTAGCCGGTATTTTGAACGATTTTTTTTCATAACAATACCGACGTCCTCAATGACTGAGAATCTGAGCGAAGAGCGTTAGAAAATTGTGTTTTGTTATATTCTATTTGATAAATTTTCTTTTATAAATATTATGATATTCTTTTATAATTTTTGTTAAATAAATTCAAGATTTTAACCATATTTGTAATGCATATATATTAAAAACAATATACTCTACTTATTAAAATTCTCCTGTTAATCAGAAATGTTTCCATTGAGAAGAAATTACTTAATATCTAGTGTATAAGTTTTGTTGCAGACATATTCTTGGAAATAATTAATTACTAAAAATACTTGTAATGATATTTTACCCAATTTTATCTATATAACAAATAAATAAATATATTTGCTAATGCATAACAACTCAAAAGTAATTATAATTGCAATCATTAATTTAATATAAATAAATTAACAATGTTGTGCCCTCTCAATTTTCTATTGCGAAGCAATGAGATGTCGTACATCTTTGAATGTTTTTTCAGCTTTGTTAATTTGTTAAATTTAATATATATGAACATTTCCATTAAAATTTATTAAAATATAAACAGATTATTAGTTAAATTTTTGTTAAAATAAGTATTAAATTCAAACTAAAATTCGTTTTAGTAATAACTACTAATCAATTTTCTATTCTGATTCATAATTTTATTGTAAGTAAGTATGTAGGTACTTATAAATTGATCATAACATAAGAAGGCATATAAAAAAAAAAAGACATTAACATCAAAATAAATTACCAAAAATTCAATATACCAATCAATTAAAGTATCAAATTTTTAAAAACCATATAATAAAAACTTATAATTAAGCGTATTTTAATAAAATATTTTCTAGCCTGTTGGTAAAGATTAGTTATAATCTGAAGCATGTAACTTAATTAAGATATTCCAACTTTAAGCTTTAAACCGTGTTAACCATAAAGGGCAATAAAATATTATTTTACGGAAAGTTTTTTTATAATCATTTAAAAATTTATTACTTAAACAGATGTTGAATAATGTCATTGCATGTCTGGAATTAAAACTTTAGAAATGTATGTACATACCTACAAACATATACAAAACTTATTTATGTATAAAATTTTGAAACGTGTAATTATTTTGGAAAAATTATTCCATAATAATTTTTAATCAAGCATCTACCTAAATGCTTATTTTCATTGTATTTTTTTTTTTTTATTATATTTCCTGCCGACTATTTTATCAAGCCATCAAAATTTTACTCTTTGATTAAAAATTGGTAGCCCTGAAAAGGACTGATTTTACAAATTCATAGTAATTTGTATCCTTACTTCCTCGTTGGTTTCTTTGTAGCAGCGGCAGCTTTTTTAACTGAGGCTGTAGCCTTTTTTGGTTTAGGTGCTTTTGGAGATTTCGCTGCAGCTTTCGATGGTTTCGTAGGCTTTTGTTTGGGCGTCTTGCTTTTTATTTCACCAGATTTTTTTGCACTTTTCACAGCAGCTTTAGTTACCTTTTTCTTTTCGGCTTTTTTTGTTGTACTAACACTTTTCTTTTTAGTTTCCGCAGATTTTTCTTTTTTGGCTTTTAATTTCTTTTCACTTGCTTTTTTAGTTGTCACAGCTTTCTTTTTCTTCTCCTCGCCACTCTTCGCCTTTGGCTTCACGTTCGCAGCAGATTTTGATAATTTGAATGAACCAGAAGCTCCTTTTCCTTTTGTCTGGATTAAAGTTCCACCTGACACAGCACTCTTCAAGTACTTTTTAATAAATGGTGCTAATTTTTCAGTGTCAACTTTGTAATTAGCAGCCAAATATTTTTTGATAGCTGGTAAAGATGAGCCACCGCGTTCCTTTAAACTCTTAATAGCATTAGTAACCATTTCTGAAGTAGGAGGATGAGTTGGCTTTGCTTTCGGTTTCTTAGCTCCAGAGGCAGCCTTTTTTCCCTTTTTATTATCACCAATCACTGCTGCGGTAGTAACTTCTGCACTTGCTTCAGCCATTTTAGAAAAAAAACTTATTTATTTTATATGAAAATACTAATTTAACAACAGTATTTAGTAACACTATAACTTTACACTTTCACAATTAAAACTCACGATTTATAATGACACCTTAGTAGCCGGTATTTTGAACGATTTTTTTTCATAACACTACCGACGTCCTCAATGACTGAGAATCTGAGCGAAGAGCGTTAGAAAATTGTGTTTTGTTATATTCTATTTGATAAATTTTCTTTTATAAATATTATGATATTCTTTTATAATTTTTGTTAAATAAATTCAAGATTTTAACCATATTTGTAATGCATATATATTAAAAACAATATACTCTACTTATTAAAATTCTCCTGTTAATCAGAAATGTTTCCATTGAGAAGAAATTACTTAATATCTAGTGTATAAGTTTTGTTGCAGACATATTCTTGGAAATAATTAATTACTAAAAATACTTGTAATGATATTTTACCCAATTTTATCTATATAACAAATAAATAAATATATTTGCTAATGTATAACAACTCAAAAGTAATTATAATTGGAATCATTAATTTAATATAAATAAATTAACAATGTTGTGCCCTCTCAATTTTCTATTGCGAAGCAATGAGATGTCGTACATCTTTGAATGTTTTTTCAGCTTTGTTAATTTGTTAAATTTAATATATATGAACATTTCCATTAAAATTTATTAAAATATAAACAGATTATTAGTTAAATTTTTGTTAAAATAAGTATTAAATTCAAACTAAAATTCGTTTTAGTAATAACTACTAATCAATTTTCTATTCTGATTCATAATTTTATTGTAAGTAAGTATGTAGGTACTTATAAATTGATCATAACATAAGAAGGCATATAAAAAAAAAAAGACATTAACATCAAAATAAATTACCAAAAATTCAATATACCAATCAATTAAAGTATCAAATTTTTAAAAACCATATAATAAAAACTTATAATTAAGCGTATTTTAATAAAATATTTTCTAGCCTGTTGGTAAAGATTAGTTATAATCTGAAGCATGTAACTTAATTAAGATATTCCAACTTTAAGCTTTAAACCGTGTTAACCATAAAGGGCAATAAAATATTATTTTACGGAAAGTTTTTTTATAATCATTTAAAAATTTATTACTTAAACAGATGTTGAATAATGTCATTGCATGTCTGGAATTAAAACTTTAGAAATGTATGTACATACCTACAAACATATACAAAACTTATTTATGTATAAAATTTTGAAACGTGTAATTATTTTGGAAAAATTATTCCATAATAATTTTTAATCAAGCATCTACCTAAATGCTTATTTTCATTGTATTTTTTTTTTTTTATTATATTTCCTGCCGACTATTTTATCAAGCCATCAAAATTTTACTCTTTGATTAAAAATTGGTAGCCCTGAAAAGGACTGATTTTACAAATTCATAGTAATTTGTATCCTTACTTCCTCGTTGGTTTCTTTGTAGCAGCGGCAGCTTTTTTAACTGAGGCTGTAGCCTTTTTTGGTTTAGGTGCTTTTGGAGATTTCGCTGCAGCTTTCGATGGTTTCGTAGGCTTTTGTTTGGGCGTCTTGCTTTTTATTTCACCAGATTTTTTTGCACTTTTCACAGCAGCTTTAGTTACCTTTTTCTTTTCGGCTTTTTTTGTTGTACTAACACTTTTCTTTTTAGTTTCCGCAGATTTTTCTTTTTTGGCTTTTAATTTCTTTTCACTTGCTTTTTTAGTTGTCACAGCTTTCTTTTTCTTCTCCTCGCCACTCTTCGCCTTTGGCTTCACGTTCGCAGCAGATTTTGATAATTTGAATGAACCAGAAGCTCCTTTTCCTTTTGTCTGGATTAAAGTTCCACCTGACACAGCACTCTTCAAGTACTTTTTAATAAATGGTGCTAATTTTTCAGTGTCAACTTTGTAATTAGCAGCCAAATATTTTTTGATAGCTGGTAAAGATGAGCCACCGCGTTCCTTTAAACTCTTAATAGCATTAGTAACCATTTCTGAAGTAGGAGGATGAGTTGGCTTTGCTTTCGGTTTCTTAGCTCCAGAGGCAGCCTTTTTTCCCTTTTTATTATCACCAATCACTGCTGCGGTAGTAACTTCTGCACTTGCTTCAGCCATTTTAGAAAAAAAACTTATTTATTTTATATGAAAATACTAATTTAACAACAGTATTTAGTAACACTATAACTTTACACTTTCACAATTAAAACTCACGATTTATAATGACACCTTAGTAGCCGGTATTTTGAACGATTTTTTTTCATAACACTACCGACGTCCTCAATGACTGAGAATCTGAGCGAAGAGCGTTAGAAAATTGTGTTTTGTTATATTCTATTTGATAAATTTTCTTTTATAAATATTATGATATTCTTTTATAATTTTTGTTAAATAAATTCAAGATTTTAACCATATTTGTAATGCATATATATTAAAAACAATATACTCTACTTATTAAAATTCTCCTGTTAATCAGAAATGTTTCCATTGAGAAGAAATTACTTAATATCTAGTGTATAAGTTTTGTTGCAGACATATTCTTGGAAATAATTAATTACTAAAAATACTTGTAATGATATTTTACCCAATTTTATCTATATAACAAATAAATAAATATATTTGCTAATGTATAACAACTCAAAAGTAATTATAATTGGAATCATTAATTTAATATAAATAAATTAACAATGTTGTGCCCTCTCAATTTTCTATTGCGAAGCAATGAGATGTCGTACATCTTTGAATGTTTTTTCAGCTTTGTTAATTTGTTAAATTTAATATATATGAACATTTCCATTAAAATTTATTAAAATATAAACAGATTATTAGTTAAATTTTTGTTAAAATAAGTATTAAATTCAAACTAAAATTCGTTTTAGTAATAACTACTAATCAATTTTCTATTCTGATTCATAATTTTATTGTAAGTAAGTATGTAGGTACTTATAAATTGATCATAACATAAGAAGGCATATAAAAAAAAAAAGACATTAACATCAAAATAAATTACCAAAAATTCAATATACCAATCAATTAAAGTATCAAATTTTTAAAAACCATATAATAAAAACTTATAATTAAGCGTATTTTAATAAAATATTTTCTAGCCTGTTGGTAAAGATTAGTTATAATCTGAAGCATGTAACTTAATTAAGATATTCCAACTTTAAGCTTTAAACCGTGTTAACCATAAAGGGCAATAAAATATTATTTTACGGAAAGTTTTTTTATAATCATTTAAAAATTTATTACTTAAACAGATGTTGAATAATGTCATTGCATGTCTGGAATTAAAACTTTAGAAATGTATGTACATACCTACAAACATATACAAAACTTATTTATGTATAAAATTTTGAAACGTGTAATTATTTTGGAAAAATTATTCCATAATAATTTTTAATCAAGCATCTACCTAAATGCTTATTTTCATTGTATTTTTTTTTTTTTATTATATTTCCTGCCGACTATTTTATCAAACCATCAAAATTTTACTCTTTGATTAAAAATTGGTAGCCCTGAAAAGGACTGATTTTACAAATTCATAGTAATTTGTATCCTTACTTCCTCGTTGGTTTCTTTGTAGCAGCGGCAGCTTTTTTAACTGAGGCTGTAGCCTTTTTTGGTTTAGGTGCTTTTGGAGATTTCGCTGCAGCTTTCGATGGTTTCGTAGGCTTTTGTTTGGGCGTCTTGCTTTTTATTTCACCAGATTTTTTTGCACTTTTCACAGCAGCTTTAGTTACCTTTTTCTTTTCGGCTTTTTTTGTTGTACTAACACTTTTCTTTTTAGTTTCCGCAGATTTTTCTTTTTTGGCTTTTAATTTCTTTTCACTTGCTTTTTTAGTTGTCACAGCTTTCTTTTTCTTCTCCTCGCCACTCTTCGCCTTTGGCTTCACGTTCGCAGCAGATTTTGATAATTTGAATGAACCAGAAGCTCCTTTTCCTTTTGTCTGGATTAAAGTTCCACCTGACACAGCACTCTTCAAGTACTTTTTAATAAATGGTGCTAATTTTTCAGTGTCAACTTTGTAATTAGCAGCCAAATATTTTTTGATAGCTGGTAAAGATGAGCCACCGCGTTCCTTTAAACTCTTAATAGCATTAGTAACCATTTCTGAAGTAGGAGGATGAGTTGGCTTTGCTTTCGGTTTCTTAGCTCCAGAGGCAGCCTTTTTTCCCTTTTTATTATCACCAATCACTGCTGCGGTAGTAACTTCTGCACTTGCTTCAGCCATTTTAGAAAAAAAACTTATTTATTTTATATGAAAATACTAATTTAACAACAGTATTTAGTAACACTATAACTTTACACTTTCACAATTAAAACTCACGATTTATAATGACACCTTAGTAGCCGGTATTTTGAACGATTTTTTTTCATAACACTACCGACGTCCTCAATGACTGAGAATCTGAGCGAAGAGCGTTAGAAAATTGTGTTTTGTTATATTCTATTTGATAAATTTTCTTTTATAAATATTATGATATTCTTTTATAATTTTTGTTAAATAAATTCAAGATTTTAACCATATTTGTAATGCATATATATTAAAAACAATATACTCTACTTATTAAAATTCTCCTGTTAATCAGAAATGTTTCCATTGAGAAGAAATTACTTAATATCTAGTGTATAAGTTTTGTTGCAGACATATTCTTGGAAATAATTAATTACTAAAAATACTTGTAATGATATTTTACCCAATTTTATCTATATAACAAATAAATAAATATATTTGCTAATGTATAACAACTCAAAAGTAATTATAATTGGAATCATTAATTTAATATAAATAAATTAACAATGTTGTGCCCTCTCAATTTTCTATTGCGAAGCAATGAGATGTCGTACATCTTTGAATGTTTTTTCAGCTTTGTTAATTTGTTAAATTTAATATATATGAACATTTCCATTAAAATTTATTAAAATATAAACAGATTATTAGTTAAATTTTTGTTAAAATAAGTATTAAATTCAAACTAAAATTCGTTTTAGTAATAACTACTAATCAATTTTCTATTCTGATTCATAATTTTATTGTAAGTAAGTATGTAGGTACTTATAAATTGATCATAACATAAGAAGGCATATAAAAAAAAAAAGACATTAACATCAAAATAAATTACCAAAAATTCAATATACCAATCAATTAAAGTATCAAATTTTTAAAAACCATATAATAAAAACTTATAATTAAGCGTATTTTAATAAAATATTTTCTAGCCTGTTGGTAAAGATTAGTTATAATCTGAAGCATGTAACTTAATTAAGATATTCCAACTTTAAGCTTTAAACCGTGTTAACCATAAAGGGCAATAAAATATTATTTTACGGAAAGTTTTTTTATAATCATTTAAAAATTTATTACTTAAACAGATGTTGAATAATGTCATTGCATGTCTGGAATTAAAACTTTAGAAATGTATGTACATACCTACAAACATATACAAAACTTATTTATGTATAAAATTTTGAAACGTGTAATTATTTTGGAAAAATTATTCCATAATAATTTTTAATCAAGCATCTACCTAAATGCTTATTTTCATTGTATTTTTTTTTTTTTATTATATTTCCTGCCGACTATTTTATCAAGCCATCAAAATTTTACTCTTTGATTAAAAATTGGTAGCCCTGAAAAGGACTGATTTTACAAATTCATAGTAATTTGTATCCTTACTTCCTCGTTGGTTTCTTTGTAGCAGCGGCAGCTTTTTTAACTGAGGCTGTAGCCTTTTTTGGTTTAGGTGCTTTTGGAGATTTCGCTGCAGCTTTCGATGGTTTCGTAGGCTTTTGTTTGGGCGTCTTGCTTTTTATTTCACCAGATTTTTTTGCACTTTTCACAGCAGCTTTAGTTACCTTTTTCTTTTCGGCTTTTTTTGTTGTACTAACACTTTTCTTTTTAGTTTCCGCAGATTTTTCTTTTTTGGCTTTTAATTTCTTTTCACTTGCTTTTTTAGTTGTCACAGCTTTCTTTTTCTTCTCCTCGCCACTCTTCGCCTTTGGCTTCACGTTCGCAGCAGATTTTGATAATTTGAATGAACCAGAAGCTCCTTTTCCTTTTGTCTGGATTAAAGTTCCACCTGACACAGCACTCTTCAAGTACTTTTTAATAAATGGTGCTAATTTTTCAGTGTCAACTTTGTAATTAGCAGCCAAATATTTTTTGATAGCTGGTAAAGATGAGCCACCGCGTTCCTTTAAACTCTTAATAGCATTAGTAACCATTTCTGAAGTAGGAGGATGAGTTGGCTTTGCTTTCGGTTTCTTAGCTCCAGAGGCAGCCTTTTTTCCCTTTTTATTATCACCAATCACTGCTGCGGTAGTAACTTCTGCACTTGCTTCAGCCATTTTAGAAAAAAAACTTATTTATTTTATATGAAAATACTAATTTAACAACAGTATTTAGTAACACTATAACTTTACACTTTCACAATTAAAACTCACGATTTATAATGACACCTTAGTAGCCGGTATTTTGAACGATTTTTTTTCATAACACTACCGACGTCCTCAATGACTGAGAATCTGAGCGAAGAGCGTTAGAAAATTGTGTTTTGTTATATTCTATTTGATAAATTTTCTTTTATAAATATTATGATATTCTTTTATAATTTTTGTTAAATAAATTCAAGATTTTAACCATATTTGTAATGCATATATATTAAAAACAATATACTCTACTTATTAAAATTCTCCTGTTAATCAGAAATGTTTCCATTGAGAAGAAATTACTTAATATCTAGTGTATAAGTTTTGTTGCAGACATATTCTTGGAAATAATTAATTACTAAAAATACTTGTAATGATATTTTACCCAATTTTATCTATATAACAAATAAATAAATATATTTGCTAATGTATAACAACTCAAAAGTAATTATAATTGGAATCATTAATTTAATATAAATAAATTAACAATGTTGTGCCCTCTCAATTTTCTATTGCGAAGCAATGAGATGTCGTACATCTTTGAATGTTTTTTCAGCTTTGTTAATTTGTTAAATTTAATATATATGAACATTTCCATTAAAATTTATTAAAATATAAACAGATTATTAGTTAAATTTTTGTTAAAATAAGTATTAAATTCAAACTAAAATTCGTTTTAGTAATAACTACTAATCAATTTTCTATTCTGATTCATAATTTTATTGTAAGTAAGTATGTAGGTACTTATAAATTGATCATAACATAAGAAGGCATATAAAAAAAAAAAGACATTAACATCAAAATAAATTACCAAAAATTCAATATACCAATCAATTAAAGTATCAAATTTTTAAAAACCATATAATAAAAACTTATAATTAAGCGTATTTTAATAAAATATTTTCTAGCCTGTTGGTAAAGATTAGTTATAATCTGAAGCATGTAACTTAATTAAGATATTCCAACTTTAAGCTTTAAACCGTGTTAACCATAAAGGGCAATAAAATATTATTTTACGGAAAGTTTTTTTATAATCATTTAAAAATTTATTACTTAAACAGATGTTGAATAATGTCATTGCATGTCTGGAATTAAAACTTTAGAAATGTATGTACATACCTACAAACATATACAAAACTTATTTATGTATAAAATTTTGAAACGTGTAATTATTTTGGAAAAATTATTCCATAATAATTTTTAATCAAGCATCTACCTAAATGCTTATTTTCATTGTATTTTTTTTTTTTTATTATATTTCCTGCCGACTATTTTATCAAACCATCAAAATTTTACTCTTTGATTAAAAATTGGTAGCCCTGAAAAGGACTGATTTTACAAATTCATAGTAATTTGTATCCTTACTTCCTCGTTGGTTTCTTTGTAGCAGCGGCAGCTTTTTTAACTGAGGCTGTAGCCTTTTTTGGTTTAGGTGCTTTTGGAGATTTCGCTGCAGCTTTCGATGGTTTCGTAGGCTTTTGTTTGGGCGTCTTGCTTTTTATTTCACCAGATTTTTTTGCACTTTTCACAGCAGCTTTAGTTACCTTTTTCTTTTCGGCTTTTTTTGTTGTACTAACACTTTTCTTTTTAGTTTCCGCAGATTTTTCTTTTTTGGCTTTTAATTTCTTTTCACTTGCTTTTTTAGTTGTCACAGCTTTCTTTTTCTTCTCCTCGCCACTCTTCGCCTTTGGCTTCACGTTCGCAGCAGATTTTGATAATTTGAATGAACCAGAAGCTCCTTTTCCTTTTGTCTGGATTAAAGTTCCACCTGACACAGCACTCTTCAAGTACTTTTTAATAAATGGTGCTAATTTTTCAGTGTCAACTTTGTAATTAGCAGCCAAATATTTTTTGATAGCTGGTAAAGATGAGCCACCGCGTTCCTTTAAACTCTTAATAGCATTAGTAACCATTTCTGAAGTAGGAGGATGAGTTGGCTTTGCTTTCGGTTTCTTAGCTCCAGAGGCAGCCTTTTTTCCCTTTTTATTATCACCAATCACTGCTGCGGTAGTAACTTCTGCACTTGCTTCAGCCATTTTAGAAAAAAAACTTATTTATTTTATATGAAAATACTAATTTAACAACAGTATTTAGTAACACTATAACTTTACACTTTCACAATTAAAACTCACGATTTATAATGACACCTTAGTAGCCGGTATTTTGAACGATTTTTTTTCATAACACTACCGACGTCCTCAATGACTGAGAATCTGAGCGAAGAGCGTTAGAAAATTGTGTTTTGTTATATTCTATTTGATAAATTTTCTTTTATAAATATTATGATATTCTTTTATAATTTTTGTTAAATAAATTCAAGATTTTAACCATATTTGTAATGCATATATATTAAAAACAATATACTCTACTTATTAAAATTCTCCTGTTAATCAGAAATGTTTCCATTGAGAAGAAATTACTTAATATCTAGTGTATAAGTTTTGTTGCAGACATATTCTTGGAAATAATTAATTACTAAAAATACTTGTAATGATATTTTACCCAATTTTATCTATATAACAAATAAATAAATATATTTGCTAATGCATAACAACTCAAAAGTAATTATAATTGCAATCATTAATTTAATATAAATAAATTAACAATGTTGTGCCCTCTCAATTTTCTATTGCGAAGCAATGAGATGTCGTACATCTTTGAATGTTTTTTCAGCTTTGTTAATTTGTTAAATTTAATATATATGAACATTTCCATTAAAATTTATTAAAATATAAACAGATTATTAGTTAAATTTTTGTTAAAATAAGTATTAAATTCAAACTAAAATTCGTTTTAGTAATAACTACTAATCAATTTTCTATTCTGATTCATAATTTTATTGTAAGTAAGTATGTAGGTACTTATAAATTGATCATAACATAAGAAGGCATATAAAAAAAAAAAGACATTAACATCAAAATAAATTACCAAAAATTCAATATACCAATCAATTAAAGTATCAAATTTTTAAAAACCATATAATAAAAACTTATAATTAAGCGTATTTTAATAAAATATTTTCTAGCCTGTTGGTAAAGATTAGTTATAATCTGAAGCATGTAACTTAATTAAGATATTCCAACTTTAAGCTTTAAACCGTGTTAACCATAAAGGGCAATAAAATATTATTTTACGGAAAGTTTTTTTATAATCATTTAAAAATTTATTACTTAAACAGATGTTGAATAATGTCATTGCATGTCTGGAATTAAAACTTTAGAAATGTATGTACATACCTACAAACATATACAAAACTTATTTATGTATAAAATTTTGAAACGTGTAATTATTTTGGAAAAATTATTCCATAATAATTTTTAATCAAGCATCTACCTAAATGCTTATTTTCATTGTATTTTTTTTTTTTTATTATATTTCCTGCCGACTATTTTATCAAGCCATCAAAATTTTACTCTTTGATTAAAAATTGGTAGCCCTGAAAAGGACTGATTTTACAAATTCATAGTAATTTGTATCCTTACTTCCTCGTTGGTTTCTTTGTAGCAGCGGCAGCTTTTTTAACTGAGGCTGTAGCCTTTTTTGGTTTAGGTGCTTTTGGAGATTTCGCTGCAGCTTTCGATGGTTTCGTAGGCTTTTGTTTGGGCGTCTTGCTTTTTATTTCACCAGATTTTTTTGCACTTTTCACAGCAGCTTTAGTTACCTTTTTCTTTTCGGCTTTTTTTGTTGTACTAACACTTTTCTTTTTAGTTTCCGCAGATTTTTCTTTTTTGGCTTTTAATTTCTTTTCACTTGCTTTTTTAGTTGTCACAGCTTTCTTTTTCTTCTCCTCGCCACTCTTCGCCTTTGGCTTCACGTTCGCAGCAGATTTTGATAATTTGAATGAACCAGAAGCTCCTTTTCCTTTTGTCTGGATTAAAGTTCCACCTGACACAGCACTCTTCAAGTACTTTTTAATAAATGGTGCTAATTTTTCAGTGTCAACTTTGTAATTAGCAGCCAAATATTTTTTGATAGCTGGTAAAGATGAGCCACCGCGTTCCTTTAAACTCTTAATAGCATTAGTAACCATTTCTGAAGTAGGAGGATGAGTTGGCTTTGCTTTCGGTTTCTTAGCTCCAGAGGCAGCCTTTTTTCCCTTTTTATTATCACCAATCACTGCTGCGGTAGTAACTTCTGCACTTGCTTCAGCCATTTTAGAAAAAAAACTTATTTATTTTATATGAAAATACTAATTTAACAACAGTATTTAGTAACACTATAACTTTACACTTTCACAATTAAAACTCACGATTTATAATGACACCTTAGTAGCCGGTATTTTGAACGATTTTTTTTCATAACACTACCGACGTCCTCAATGACTGAGAATCTGAGCGAAGAGCGTTAGAAAATTGTGTTTTGTTATATTCTATTTGATAAATTTTCTTTTATAAATATTATGATATTCTTTTATAATTTTTGTTAAATAAATTCAAGATTTTAACCATATTTGTAATGCATATATATTAAAAACAATATACTCTACTTATTAAAATTCTCCTGTTAATCAGAAATGTTTCCATTGAGAAGAAATTACTTAATATCTAGTGTATAAGTTTTGTTGCAGACATATTCTTGGAAATAATTAATTACTAAAAATACTTGTAATGATATTTTACCCAATTTTATCTATATAACAAATAAATAAATATATTTGCTAATGCATAACAACTCAAAAGTAATTATAATTGCAATCATTAATTTAATATAAATAAATTAACAATGTTGTGCCCTCTCAATTTTCTATTGCGAAGCAATGAGATGTCGTACATCTTTGAATGTTTTTTCAGCTTTGTTAATTTGTTAAATTTAATATATATGAACATTTCCATTAAAATTTATTAAAATATAAACAGATTATTAGTTAAATTTTTGTTAAAATAAGTATTAAATTCAAACTAAAATTCGTTTTAGTAATAACTACTAATCAATTTTCTATTCTGATTCATAATTTTATTGTAAGTAAGTATGTAGGTACTTATAAATTGATCATAACATAAGAAGGCATATAAAAAAAAAAGACATTAACATCAAAATAAATTACCAAAAATTCAATATACCAATCAATTAAAGTATCAAATTTTTAAAAACCATATAATAAAAACTTATAATTAAGCGTATTTTAATAAAATATTTTCTAGCCTGTTGGTAAAGATTAGTTATAATCTGAAGCATGTAACTTAATTAAGATATTCCAACTTTAAGCTTTAAACCGTGTTAACCATAAAGGGCAATAAAATATTATTTTACGGAAAGTTTTTTTATAATCATTTAAAAATTTATTACTTAAACAGATGTTGAATAATGTCATTGCATGTCTGGAATTAAAACTTTAGAAATGTATGTACATACCTACAAACATATACAAAACTTATTTATGTATAAAATTTTGAAACGTGTAATTATTTTGGAAAAATTATTCCATAATAATTTTTAATCAAGCATCTACCTAAATGCTTATTTTCATTGTATTTTTTTTTTTTTATTATATTTCCTGCCGACTATTTTATCAAGCCATCAAAATTTTACTCTTTGATTAAAAATTGGTAGCCCTGAAAAGGACTGATTTTACAAATTCATAGTAATTTGTATCCTTACTTCCTCGTTGGTTTCTTTGTAGCAGCGGCAGCTTTTTTAACTGAGGCTGTAGCCTTTTTTGGTTTAGGTGCTTTTGGAGATTTCGCTGCAGCTTTCGATGGTTTCGTAGGCTTTTGTTTGGGCGTCTTGCTTTTTATTTCACCAGATTTTTTTGCACTTTTCACAGCAGCTTTAGTTACCTTTTTCTTTTCGGCTTTTTTTGTTGTACTAACACTTTTCTTTTTAGTTTCCGCAGATTTTTCTTTTTTGGCTTTTAATTTCTTTTCACTTGCTTTTTTAGTTGTCACAGCTTTCTTTTTCTTCTCCTCGCCACTCTTCGCCTTTGGCTTCACGTTCGCAGCAGATTTTGATAATTTGAATGAACCAGAAGCTCCTTTTCCTTTTGTCTGGATTAAAGTTCCACCTGACACAGCACTCTTCAAGTACTTTTTAATGAATGGTGCTAATTTTTCAGTGTCAACTTTGTAATTAGCAGCCAAATATTTTTTGATAGCTGGTAAAGATGAGCCACCGCGTTCCTTTAAACTCTTAATAGCATTAGTAACCATTTCTGAAGTAGGAGGATGAGTTGGCTTTGCTTTCGGTTTCTTAGCTCCAGAGGCAGCCTTTTTTCCCTTTTTATTATCACCAATCACTGCTGCGGTAGTAACTTCTGCACTTGCTTCAGCCATTTTAGAAAAAAAACTTATTTATTTTATATGAAAATACTAATTTAACAACAGTATTTAGTAACACTATAACTTTACACTTCCACAATTAAAACTCACGATTTATAATGACACCTTAGTAGCCGGTATTTTGAACGATTTTTTTTCATAACACTACCGACGTCCTCAATGACTGAGAATCTGAGCGAAGAGCGTTAGAAAATTGTGTTTTGTTATATTCTATTTGATAAATTTTCTTTTATAAATATTATGATATTCTTTTATAATTTTTGTTAAATAAATTCAAGATTTTAACCATATTTGTAATGCATATATATTAAAAACAATATACTCTACTTATTAAAATTCTCCTGTTAATCAGAAATGTTTCCATTGAGAAGAAATTACTTAATATCTAGTGTATAAGTTTTGTTGCAGACATATTCTTGGAAATAATTAATTACTAAAAATACTTGTAATGATATTTTACCCAATTTTATCTATATAACAAATAAATAAATATATTTGCTAATGCATAACAACTCAAAAGTAATTATAATTGGAATCATTAATTTAATATAAATAAATTAACAATGTTGTGCCCTCTCAATTTTCTATTGCGAAGCAATGAGATGTCGTACATCTTTGAATGTTTTTTCAGCTTTGTTAATTTGTTAAATTTAATATATATGAACATTTCCATTAAAATTTATTAAAATATAAACAGATTATTAGTTAAATTTTTGTTAAAATAAGTATTAAATTCAAACTAAAATTCGTTTTAGTAATAACTACTAATCAATTTTCTATTCTGATTCATAATTTTATTGTAAGTAAGTATGTAGGTACTTATAAATTGATCATAACATAAGAAGGCATATAAAAAAAAAAAGACATTAACATCAAAATAAATTACCAAAAATTCAATATACCAATCAATTAAAGTATCAAATTTTTAAAAACCATATAATAAAAACTTATAATTAAGCGTATTTTAATAAAATATTTTCTAGCCTGTTGGTAAAGATTAGTTATAATCTGAAGCATGTAACTTAATTAAGATATTCCAACTTTAAGCTTTAAACCGTGTTAACCATAAAGGGCAATAAAATATTATTTTACGGAAAGTTTTTTTATAATCATTTAAAAATTTATTACTTAAACAGATGTTGTATAATGTCATTGCATGTCTGGAATTAAAACTTTAGAAATGTATGTACATACCTACAAACATATACAAAACTTATTTATGTATAAAATTTTGAAACGTGTAATTATTTTGGAAAAATTATTCCATAATAATTTTTAATCAAGCATCTACCTAAATGCTTATTTTCATTGTATTTTTTTTTTATTATATTTCCTGCCGACTATTTTATCAAGCCATCAAAATTTTACTCTTTGATTAAAAATTGGTAGCCCTGAAAAGGACTGATTTTACAAATTCATAGTAATTTGTATCCTTACTTCCTCGTTGGTTTCTTTGTAGCAGCGGCAGCTTTTTTAACTGAGGCTGTAGCCTTTTTTGGTTTAGGTGCTTTTGGAGATTTCGCTGCAGCTTTCGATGGTTTCGTAGGCTTTTGTTTGGGCGTCTTGCTTTTTATTTCACCAGATTTTTTTGCACTTTTCACAGCAGCTTTAGTTACCTTTTTCTTTTCGGCTTTTTTTGTTGTACTAACACTTTTCTTTTTAGTTTCCGCAGATTTTTCTTTTTTGGCTTTTAATTTCTTTTCACTTGCTTTTTTAGTTGTCACAGCTTTCTTTTTCTTCTCCTCGCCACTCTTCGCCTTTGGCTTCACGTTCGCAGCAGATTTTGATAATTTGAATGAACCAGAAGCTCCTTTTCCTTTTGTCTGGATTAAAGTTCCACCTGACACAGCACTCTTCAAGTACTTTTTAATAAATGGTGCTAATTTTTCAGTGTCAACTTTGTAATTAGCAGCCAAATATTTTTTGATAGCTGGTAAAGATGAGCCACCGCGTTCCTTTAAACTCTTAATAGCATTAGTAACCATTTCTGAAGTAGGAGGATGAGTTGGCTTTGCTTTCGGTTTCTTAGCTCCAGAGGCAGCCTTTTTCCCCTTTTTATTATCACCAATCACTGCTGCGGTAGTAACTTCTGCACTTGCTTCAGCCATTTTAGAAAAAAAACTTATTTATTTTATATGAAAATACTAATTTAACAACAGTATTTAGTAACACTATAACTTTACACTTTCACAATTAAAACTCACGATTTATAATGACACCTTAGTAGCCGGTATTTTGAACGATTTTTTTTCATAACACTACCGACGTCCTCAATGACTGAGAATCTGAGCGAAGAGCGTTAGAAAATTGTGTTTTGTTATATTCTATTTGATAAATTTTCTTTTATAAATATTATGATATTCTTTTATAATTTTTGTTAAATAAATTCAAGATTTTAACCATATTTGTAATGCATATATATTAAAAACAATATACTCTACTTATTAAAATTCTCCTGTTAATCAGAAATGTTTCCATTGAGAAGAAATTACTTAATATCTAGTGTATAAGTTTTGTTGCAGACATATTCTTGGAAATAATTAATTACTAAAAATACTTGTAATGATATTTTACCCAATTTTATCTATATAACAAATAAATAAATATATTTGCTAATGCATAACAACTCAAAAGTAATTATAATTGCAATCATTAATTTAATATAAATAAATTAACAATGTTGTGCCCTCTCAATTTTCTATTGCGAAGCAATGAGATGTCGTACATCTTTGAATGTTTTTTCAGCTTTGTTAATTTGTTAAATTTAATATATATGAACATTTCCATTAAAATTTATTAAAATATAAACAGATTATTGTTAAATTTTTGTTAAAATAAGTATTAAATTCAAACTAAAATTCGTTTTAGTAATAACTACTAATCAATTTTCTATTCTGATTCATAATTTTATTGTAAGTAAGTAGGTAGGTACTTATAAATTGATCATAACATAAGAAGGCATATAAAAAAAAAGACATTAACATCAAAATAAATTACCAAAAATTCAATATACCAATCAATTAAAGTATCAAATTTTTAAAAACCATATAATAAAAACTTATAATTAAGCGTATTTTAATAAAATATTTTCTAGCCTGTTGGTAAAGATTAGTTATAATCTGAAGCATGTAACTTAATTAAGATATTCCAACTTTAAGCTTTAAACCGTGTTAACCATAAAGGGCAATAAAATATTATTTTACGGAAATTTTTTTTATAATCATTTAAAAATTTATTACTTAAACAGATGTTGAATAATGTCATTGCATGTCTGGAATTAAAACTTTAGAAATGTATGTACATACCTACAAACATATACAAAACTTATTTATGTATAAAATTTTGAAACGTGTAATTATTTTGGAAAAATTATTCCATAATAATTTTTAATCAAGCATCTACCTAAATGCTTATTTTCATTGTATTTTTTTTTTTTATTATATTTCCTGCCGACTATTTTATCAAGCCATCAAAATTTTACTCTTTGATTAAAAATTGGTAGCCCTGAAAAGGACTGATTTTACAAATTCATAGTAATTTGTATCCTTACTTCCTCGTTGGTTTCTTTGTAGCAGCGGCAGCTTTTTTAACTGAGGCTGTAGCCTTTTTTGGTTTAGGTGCTTTTGGAGATTTCGCTGCAGCTTTCGATGGTTTCGTAGGCTTTTGTTTGGGCGTCTTGCTTTTTATTTCACCAGATTTTTTTGCACTTTTCACAGCAGCTTTAGTTACCTTTTTCTTTTCGGCTTTTTTTGTTGTACTAACACTTTTCTTTTTAGTTTCCGCAGATTTTTCTTTTTTGGCTTTTAATTTCTTTTCACTTGCTTTTTTAGTTGTCACAGCTTTCTTTTTCTTCTCCTCGCCACTCTTCGCCTTTGGCTTCACGTTCGCAGCAGATTTTGATAATTTGAATGAACCAGAAGCTCCTTTTCCTTTTGTCTGGATTAAAGTTCCACCTGACACAGCACTCTTCAAGTACTTTTTAATAAATGGTGCTAATTTTTCAGTGTCAACTTTGTAATTAGCAGCCAAATATTTTTTGATAGCTGGTAAAGATGAGCCACCGCGTTCCTTTAAACTCTTAATAGCATTAGTAACCATTTCTGAAGTAGGAGGATGAGTTGGCTTTGCTTTCGGTTTCTTAGCTCCAGAGGCAGCCTTTTTCCCCTTTTTATTATCACCAATCACTGCTGCGGTAGTAACTTCTGCACTTGCTTCAGCCATTTTAGAAAAAAAACTTATTTATTTTATATGAAAATACTAATTTAACAACAGTATTTAGTAACACTATAACTTTACACTTTCACAATTAAAACTCACGATTTATAATGACACCTTAGTAGCCGGTATTTTGAACGATTTTTTTTCATAACACTACCGACGTCCTCAATGACTGAAAATCTGAGCGAAGAGCGTTAGAAAATTGTGTTTTGTTATATTCTATTTGATAAATTTTCTTTTATAAATATTATGATATTCTTTTATAATTTTTGTTAAATAAATTCAAGATTTTAACCATATTTGTAATGCATATATATTAAAAACAATATACTCTACTTATTAAAATTCTCCTGTTAATCAGAAATGTTTCCATTGAGAAGAAATTACTTAATATCTAGTGTATAAGTTTTGTTGCAGACATATTCTTGGAAATAATTAATTACTAAAAATACTTGTAATGATATTTTACCCAATTTTATCTATATAACAAATAAATAAATATATTTGCTAATGCATAACAACTCAAAAGTAATTATAATTGGAATCATTAATTTAATATAAATAAATTAACAATGTTGTGCCCTCTCAATTTTCTATTGCGAAGCAATGAGATGTCGTACATCTTTGAATGTTTTTTCAGCTTTGTTAATTTGTTAAATTTAATATATATGAACATTTCCATTAAAATTTATTAAAATATAAACAGATTATTAGTTAAATTTTTGTTAAAATAAGTATTAAATTCAAACTAAAATTCGTTTTAGTAATAACTACTAATCAATTTTCTATTCTGATTCATAATTTTATTGTAAGTAAGTATGTAGGTACTTATAAATTGATCATAACATAAGAAGGCATATAAAAAAAAAAGACATTAACATCAAAATAAATTACCAAAAATTCAATATACCAATCAATTAAAGTATCAAATTTTTAAAAACCATATAATAAAAACTTATAATTAAGCGTATTTTAATAAAATATTTTCTAGCCTGTTGGTAAAGATTAGTTATAAACTGAAGCATGTAACTTAATTAAGATATTCCAACTTTAAGCTTTAAACCGTGTTAACCATAAAGGGCAATAAAATATTATTTTACGGAAATTTTTTTTATAATCATTTAAAAATTTATTACTTAAACAGATGTTGAATAATGTCATTGCATGTCTGGAATTAAAACTTTAGAAATGTATGTACATACCTACAAACATATACAAAACTTATTTATGTATAAAATTTTGAAACGTGTAATTATTTTGGAAAAATTATTCCATAATAATTTTTAATCAAGCATCTACCTAAATGCTTATTTTCATTGTATTTTTTTTTTTTATTATATTTCCTGCCGACTATTTTATCAAGCCATCAAAATTTTACTCTTTGATTAAAAATTGGTAGCCCTGAAAAGGACTGATTTTACAAATTCATAGTAATTTGTATCCTTACTTCCTCGTTGGTTTCTTTGTAGCAGCGGCAGCTTTTTTAACTGAGGCTGTAGCCTTTTTTGGTTTAGGTGCTTTTGGAGATTTCGCTGCAGCTTTCGATGGTTTCGTAGGCTTTTGTTTGGGCGTCTTGCTTTTTATTTCACCAGATTTTTTTGCACTTTTCACAGCAGCTTTAGTTACCTTTTTCTTTTCGGCTTTTTTTGTTGTACTAACACTTTTCTTTTTAGTTTCCGCAGATTTTTCTTTTTTGGCTTTTAATTTCTTTTCACTTGCTTTTTTAGTTGTCACAGCTTTCTTTTTCTTCTCCTCGCCACTCTTCGCCTTTGGCTTCACGTTCGCAGCAGATTTTGATAATTTGAATGAACCAGAAGCTCCTTTTCCTTTTGTCTGGATTAAAGTTCCACCTGACACAGCACTCTTCAAGTACTTTTTAATAAATGGTGCTAATTTTTCAGTGTCAACTTTGTAATTAGCAGCCAAATATTTTTTGATAGCTGGTAAAGATGAGCCACCGCGTTCCTTTAAACTCTTAATAGCATTAGTTACCATTTCTGAAGTAGGAGGATGAGTTGGCTTTGCTTTCGGTTTCTTAGCTCCAGAGGCAGCCTTTTTTCCCTTTTTATTATCACCAATCACTGCTGCGGTAGTAACTTCTGCACTTGCTTCAGCCATTTTAGAAAAAAAACTTATTTATTTTATATGAAAATACTAATTTAACAACAGTATTTAGTAACACTATAACTTTACACTTTCACAATTAAAACTCACGATTTATAATGACACCTTAGTAGCCGGTATTTTGAACGATTTTTTTTCATAACACTACCGACGTCCTCAATGACTGAGAATCTGAGCGAAGAGCGTTAGAAAATTGTGTTTTGTTATATTCTATTTGATAAATTTTCTTTTATAAATATTATGATATTCTTTTATAATTTTTGTTAAATAAATTCAAGATTTTAACCATATTTGTAATGCATATATATTAAAAACAATATACTCTACTTATTAAAATTCTCCTGTTAATCAGAAATGTTTCCATTGAGAAGAAATTACTTAATATCTAGTGTATAAGTTTTGTTGCAGACATATTCTTGGAAATAATTAATTACTAAAAATACTTGTAATGATATTTTACCCAATTTTATCTATATAACAAATAAATAAATATATTTGCTAATGCATAACAACTCAAAAGTAATTATAATTGCAATCATTAATTTAATATAAATAAATTAACAATGTTGTGCCCTCTCAATTTTCTATTGCGAAGCAATGAGATGTCGTACATCTTTGAATGTTTTTTCAGCTTTGTTAATTTGTTAAATTTAATATATATGAACATTTCCATTAAAATTTATTAAAATATAAACAGATTATTGTTAAATTTTTGTTAAAATAAGTATTAAATTCAAACTAAAATTCGTTTTAGTAATAACTACTAATCAATTTTCTATTCTAATTCATAATTTTATTGTAAGTAAGTAGGTAGGTACTTATAAATTGATCATAACATAAGAAGGCATATAAAAAAAAAGACATTAACATCAAAATAAATTACCAAAAATTCAATATACCAATCAATTAAAGTATCAAATTTTTAAAAACCATATAATAAAAACTTATAATTAAGCGTATTTTAATAAAATATTTTCTAGCCTGTTGGTAAAGATTAGTTATAATCTGAAGCATGTAACTTAATTAAGATATTCCAACTTTAAGCTTTAAACCGTGTTAACCATAAAGGGCAATAAAATATTATTTTACGGAAATTTTTTTTATAATCATTTAAAAATTTATTACTTAAACAGATGTTGAATAATGTCATTGCATGTCTGGAATTAAAACTTTAGAAATGTATGTACATACCTACAAACATATACAAAACTTATTTATGTATAAAATTTTGAAACGTGTAATTATTTTGGAAAAATTATTCCATAATAATTTTTAATCAAGCATCTACCTAAATGCTTATTTTCATTGTATTTTTTTTTTTTATTATATTTCCTGCCGACTATTTTATCAAGCCATCAAAATTTTACTCTTTGATTAAAAATTGGTAGCCCTGAAAAGGACTGATTTTACAAATTCATAGTAATTTGTATCCTTACTTCCTCGTTGGTTTCTTTGTAGCAGCGGCAGCTTTTTTAACTGAGGCTGTAGCCTTTTTTGGTTTAGGTGCTTTTGGAGATTTCGCTGCAGCTTTCGATGGTTTCGTAGGCTTTTGTTTGGGCGTCTTGCTTTTTATTTCACCAGATTTTTTTGCACTTTTCACAGCAGCTTTAGTTACCTTTTT
>CAWVNZ010002334.1:0-29936 GCA_963930735.1 Dioctria linearis | reverse complement strand
CGACACTAAACAATTATTTTTTGCAAAATTTACTATAGAAAACGCAATCCCTGGCGTTGTTAAAATTTGAGACAGTAAACAATTATTTTTTGAATAATTTACTATAGAAAAGGCAATCCCTGGCGTATTTAAAATTTGAGACTGTAAAAAATGAATTTTTGAATAATTTACTATAGAAAAGGCAATCCCTGGCGTAATTAAAATTTGAGACAGTAAAAAATGAATTTTTGAATAATTTACTATAGAAAAGGCAATCCCTGGCGTAATTAAAATTTGCGACACTAAACAATTATTTTTTGAATAATTTACTATAGAAAAGGCAATCCCTGGCGTAATTATAATTTGCGACAGTAAAAAATTATTTTTTGAATAATTTACTATAGAAAAGGCAATCCCTGGCGTAATTAAAATTTGAGACAGTAAAAAATTATTTTTTGAATAATTTACTATAGAAAAGGCAATCCCTGGCGTAATTAAAATTTGAGACAGTAAAAAATTATTTTTTGAATAATTTACTATAGAAAAGGCAATCCCTGGCGTAATTAAAATTTGCGACAGTATACAATTATTTGTTGAATAATTTACTATAGAAAAGGCAATCCCTGGCGTTATTAAAATTTGAGACAGTAAAAATTATTTTTTGCAAAATTTACTATAGAAAAGGCAATCCCTGGCGTAATTAAAATTTGCGACAATAAAAAATTATTTTTTGAATAATTTACTATACAAAAAGCAATCCCTGGCGTAATTAAAATTTGCGACAGTATAAAATTATTTTTTGAATAATTTACTATAGAAAAGGCAATCCCTGGCGTTATTAAAATTTGAGACAGTAAAAATAATTTTTTGCAAAATTTACTATAGAAAAGGCAATCCCTGGCGTAATTAAAATTTGCGACAGTAAAAAATTATTTTTTGAATAATTTACTATACAAAAGGCAATCCCTGGCGTAATTAAAATTTGAGACAGTAAAAAATGAATTTTTGAATAATTTACTATAGAAAAGGCAATCCCTGGCGTAATTAAAATTTGTGACAGAAAAAATTATTTTTTGAATAATTTACTATAGAAAAGGCAATCCCTGGCGTAGTTAAAATTTGAGACAGTAAAAAATGATTTTTTGAATAATTTACTATAGAAAAGGCAATCCCTGGCGTAATTAAAATTTGCGACACTAAACAATTATTTTTTGCAAAATTTACTATAGAAAGGCTATCCCTGGCGTAATTAAAATTTGCGACAGTATAAAATTATTTTTTGAATAATTTACTATAGAAAAGGCAATCCCTGGCGTAAATAAAATTTGAGACAGTAAAAATTATTTTTTGCAAAATTTACTATAGAAAAGGCAATCCCTGGCGTAATTAAAATTTGAGACAGTAAAAATTATTTTTTGCAAAATTTACTATAGAAAAGGCAATCCCTGGCGTAATTAAAATTTGCAATTTGTAAAAAATGAATTTTTGAATAATTTACTATAGAAAAGGCAATGCCTGGCGTATTTAAAGTTTGAGACACTAAACAATTATTTTTTGCAAAATTTACTATAGAAAAGGCAATCCCTGGCGTAATTAAAATTTGCGACAGTAAACAATTATTTTTTGAATAATTTACTATAGAAAAGGCAATACCTGGCGTAATTAAAATTTGAGGCAGTAAAAAATTATTTTTTGAATAATTTACTATACAAAAGGCAATCCCTGGCGTATTAAAAATTTGCAATTTGTAAAAAATGAATTTTTGAATAATTTACTATAGAAAAGGCAATGCCTGGCGTATTTAAAGTTTGAGACACTAAACAATTATTTTTTGCAAAATTTACTATAGAAAAGGCAATCCCTGGCGTAATTAAAATTTGAGACAGTAAAAAATTAATTTTTGAATAATTTACTATAGAAAAGGCAATCCCTGGCGTATTTAAAATTTGCAACAGTAAAAAATTATTTTTTGAATAATTTACTATAGAAAAGGCAATCCCTGGCGTAATTAAAATTTGCGACAGTAAACAATTATTTTTTGAATAATTTACTATAGAAAAGGCAATCCCTGGCGTATTTAAAATTTGCAACAGTAAAAAATTATATTTTGCAAAATTTACTATAGAAAAGGCAATCCTTGGCGTAATTAAAATTTGAGACAGTAAAAATTATTTTTTGCAAAATTTACTATAGAAAAGGCAATCCCTGGCGTAATTATAATTTGCGACAGTATAAAATTAATTTTTGCAAAATTTACTATAGAAAAGGCAATC
Organism: Dioctria linearis; assembly: GCA_963930735.1. Taxonomy (NCBI): domain Eukaryota; kingdom Metazoa; phylum Arthropoda; class Insecta; order Diptera; family Asilidae; genus Dioctria; species Dioctria linearis. The sequence continues at coordinate 27,684 of CAWVNZ010002334.1, read as the reverse complement.
CCTGGCGTAATTAAAATTTGAGACAGTGAAAAATGAATTTTTGAATAATTTACTATAGAAAAGGCAATCCCTGGCGTAATTAAAATTTGCGACACTAAACAATTATATTTTGAATAATTTACTATAGAAAAGGCAATCCCTGGCGAAATTATAATTTGCGACAGTAAAAAATTATTTTTTGAATAATTTACTATAGAAAAGGCAATCCCTGGCGTAATTAAAATTTGAGACAGTAAAAAATTTTTTTTTGAATAATTTACTATAGAAAAGGCAATCCCTGGCGTAATTAAAATTTGCGACAGTATAAAATTATTTTTTGAATAATTTACTATAGAAAAGGCAATCCCTGGCGTATTTAAAATTTGCAACAGTAAAAAATGAATTTTTGAATAATTTACTGTAGAAAAGGCAATCCCTGTAGTATTTAAAATTTGAGACACTAAACAATTATTTTTTGCAAAATTTACTATAGAAAAGGCAATCCCTGGCGTAATTAAAATTTGAGACAGTAAAAAATTATTTTTTGAATAATTTACTATAGAAAAGGCAATCCCTGGCGTAATTAAAATTTGCGACAGTAAACAATTATTTTTTGAATAATTTACTATAGAAAAGGCAATCCCTGGCGTAATTAAAATTTGAGACAGTAAAAAATTATTTTTTGAATAATTTACTATACAAAAGGCAATCCCTGGCGTATTTAAAATTTGCAATTTGTAAAAAATGAATTTTTGAATAATTTACTATAGAAAAGGCAATGCCTGGCGTATTTAAAGTTTGAGACACTAAACAATTATTTTTTGCAAAATTTACTATAGAAAAGGCAATCCCTGGCGTAATTAAAATTTGCGACAGTAAACAATTATTTTTTGAATAATTTACTATAGAAAAGGCAATCCCTGGCGTAATTAAAATTTGAGACAGTAAAAAATTATTTTTTGAATAATTTACTATACAAAAGGCAATCCCTGGCGTATTTAAAATTTGCAATTTGTAAAAAATGAATTTTTGAATAATTTACTATAGAAAAGGCAATGCCTGGCGTATTTAAAGTTTGAGACACTAAACAATTATTTTTTGCAAAATTTACTATAGAAAAGGCAATCCCTGGCGTAATTAAAATTTGAGACAGTAAAAAATTATTTTTTGAATAATTTACTATAGAAAAGGCAATCCCTGGCGTATTTAAAATTTGCAACAGTAAAAAATTATTTTTTGAATAATTTACTATAGAAAAGGCAATCCCTGGCGTAATTAAAATTTGCGACAGTAAACAATTATTTTTTGAATAATTTACTATAGAAAAGGCAATCCCTGGCGTAATTAAAATTTGAGACAGTAAAAATTATTTTTTGAATAATTTACTATAGAAAAGGCAATCCCTGGCGTAATTAAAATTTGAGACAGTAAAAATTATATTTTGCAAAATTTACTATAGAAAAGGCAATCCTTGGCGTAATTAAAATTTGAGACAGCAAAAATTATTTTTTGCAAAATTTACTATAGAAAAGGCAATCCCTGGCGTAATTATAATTTGCGACAGTATAAAATTAATTTTTGCAAAATTTACTATAGAAAAGGCAATCCCTGGCGTAATTAAAATTTGAGACAGTAAAAAATGAATTTTTGAATAATTTACTATAGAAAAGGCAATCCCTGGCGTAATTAAAATTTGCGACACTAAACAATTATATTTTGAATAATTTACTATAGAAAAGGCAATCCCTGGCGTAATTATAATTTGCGACAGTAAAAAATTATTTTTTGAATAATTTACTATAGAAAAGGCAATCCCTGGCGTAATTAAAATTTGAGACAGTAAAAAATTATTTTTTGAATAATTTACTATAGAAAAGGCAATCCCTGGCGTAATTAAAATTTGCGACAGTATAAAATTATTTTTTGAATAATTTACTATAGAAAAGGCAATCCCTGGCGTATTTAAAATTTGCAACAGTAAAAAATGAATTTTTGAATAATTTACTGTAGAAAAGGCAATCCCTGTAGTATTTAAAATTTGAGACACTAAACAATTATTTTTTGCAAAATTTACTATAGAAAAGGCAATCCCTGGCGTAATTAAAATTTGAGACAGTAAAAAATTATTTTTTGAATAATTTACTATAGAAAAGGCAATCCCTGGCGTAATTAAAATTTGCGACAGTAAACAATTATTTTTTGAATAATTTACTATAGAAAAGGCAATCCCTGGCGTAATTAAAATTTGAGACAGTAAAAAATTATTTTTTGAATAATTTACTATAGAAAAGGCAATCCCTGGCGTATTTAAAATTTGCAATTTGTAAAAAATGAATTTTTGAATAATTTACTATAGAAAAGGCAATGCCTGGCGTATTTAAAGTTTGAGACACTAAACAATTATTTTTTGCAAAATTTACTATAGAAAAGGCAATCCCTGGCGTAATTAAAATTTGCGACAGTAAACAATTATTTTTTGAATAATTTACTATAGAAAAGGCAATCCCTGGCGTAATTAAAATTTGAGTCAGTAAAAAATTATTTTTTGAATAATTTACTATACAAAAGGCAATCCCTGGCGTATTTAAAATTTGCAATTTGTAAAAAATGAATTTTTGAATAATTTACTATAGAAAAGGCAATGCCTGGCGTATTTAAAGTTTGAGACACTAAACAATTATTTTTTGCAAAATTTACTATAGAAAAGGCAATCCCTGGCGTAATTAAAATTTGAGAGAGTAAAAAATTATTTTTTGAATAATTTACTATAGAAAAGGCAATCCCTGGCGTATTTAAAATTTGCAACAGTAAAAAATTATTTTTTGAATAATTTACTATAGAAAAGGCAATCCCTGGCGTAATTAAAATTTGCGACAGTAAACAATTATTTTTTGAATAATATAGAAAAGGCAATCCCTGGCGTAATTAAAATTTGAGACAGTAACAATTATTTTTTGAATAATTTACTATAGAAAAGGCAATCCCTGGCGTAATTAAAATTTGAGACAGTAAAAATTATATTTTGCAAAATTTACTATAGAAAAGGCAATCCTTGGCGTAATTAAAATTTGAGACAGTAAAAATTATTTTTTGCAAAATTTACTAAGAAAAGGCAATCCCTGTCGTAATTATAATTTGCGACAGTATAAAATTAATTTTTGCAAAATTTACTATAGAAAAGGCAATCCTTGGCGTAATTAAAATTTGAGACAGTAAAAAATGAATTTTTGAATAATTTACTATAGAAAAGGCAATCCCTGGCGTAATTAAAATTTGCGACACTAAACAATTATATTTTGAATAATTTACTATAGAAAAGGCAATCCCTGGCGTAATTATAATTTGCGACAGTAAAAAATTATTTTTTGAATAATTTACTATAGAAAAAGGCAATCCCTGGCGTAATTAAAATTTGAGACAGTAAAAAATTATTTTTTGAATAATTTACTATAGAAAAGGCAATCCCTGGCGTAATTAAAATTTGCGACAGTATAAAATTATTTTTGAATAATTTACTATAGAAAAAGGCAATCCCTGGCGTATTTAAAATTTGCAACAGTAAAAAATGAATTTTTGAATAATTTACTGTAGAAAAGGCAATCCCTGTAGTATTTAAAATTTGAGACACTAAACAATTATTTTTTGCAAAATTTACTATAGAAAAAGGCAATCCCTGGCGTAATTAAAATTTGAGACAGTAAAAAATTATTTTTTGAATAATTTACTATAGAAAAGGCAATCCCTGGCGTAATTAAAATTTGCGACAGTAAACAATTATTTTTTGAATAATTTACTATAGAAAAGGCAATCCCTGGCGTAATTAAAATTTGAGACAGTAAAAAAATTATTTTTTGAATAATTTACTATACAAAAGGCAATCCCTGGCGTATTTAAAATTTGCAATTTGTAAAAAATGAATTTTTGAATAATTTAATAATGAAAAGGCAATGCCTGGCGTATTTAAAGTTTGTGACACTAAACAATTATTTTTGCAAAATTTACTATAGAAAAGGCAATCCCTGGCGTAATTAAAATTTGCGACAGTAAACAATTATTTTTTGAATAATTTACTATAGAAAAGGCAATCCCTGGCGTAATTAAAATTTGAGACAGTAAAAAATTATTTTTTGAATAATTTACTATACAAAAGGCAATCCTGTCGTATTTAAAATTTGCAATTTGTAAAAAATGAATTTTTGAATAATTTACTATAGAAAAGGCAATGCCTGGCGTATTTAAAGTTTGAGACACTAAACAATTATTTTTTGCAAAATTTACTATAGAAAAGGCAATCCCTGGCGTAATTAAAATTTGAGACAGTAAAAAATTATTTTTTGAATAATTTACTATAAAAAAGGCAATCCCTGGCGTATTTAAAATTTGCAACAGTAATAAAATGAATTTTTGAATAATTTACTGTAGAAAAAGGCAATCCCTGTAGTATTTAAAATTTGAGACACTAAACAATTATTTTTTGCAAAATTTACTATAGAAAAGGGCAATCCCTGGCGTAATTAAAATTTGAGACAGTAAAAAATTATTTTTTGAATAATTTACTATAGAAAAGGCAATCACTGGCCTAAATAAAATTTGCGACAGTAAACAATTATTTTTTGAATAATTTACTATAGAAAAGGCAATCCCTGGCGTAATTAAAATTTGAGACAGTAAAAAATTATTTTTTGAATAATTTACTATACAAAAGGCAATCCCTGGCGTATTTAAAATTTGCAATTTGTAAAAAATGAATTTTTGAATAATTTACTATAGAAAAGGCAATGCCTGGCGTATTTAAAGTTTGAGACACTAAACAATTATTTTTTGCAAAATTTTACTATAGAAAAGGCAATCCCTGGCGTAATTAAAATTTGCGACAGTAAACAATTATTTTTTGAATAATTTACTATAGAAAAGGCAATCCCTGGCGTAATTAAAATTTGAGACAGTAAAAAATTATTTTTTGAATAATTTACTATACAAAAGGCAATCCCTGGCGTATTTAAAATTTGCAATTTGTAAAAAATGAATTTTTGAATAATTTACTATAGAAAAGGGCAATGCCTGGCGTATTTAAAGTTTGAGACACTAAACAATTATTTTTTGCAAAATTTACTATAGAAAAGGCAATCCCTGGCGTAATTAAAATTTGAGACAGTAAAAAATTATTTTTTGAATAATTTACTATAGAAAAGGCAATCCCTGGCGTATTTAAAATTTGCAACAGTAAAAAATTATTTTTTGAATAATTTACTATAGAAAAGGCAATCCCTGGCGTAATTAAAATTTGCGACAGTAAACAATTATTTTTTGATTAATTTACTATAGAAAAGGCAATCCCTGGCGTAATTAAAATTTGAGACAGTAAAAATTATTTTTTGAATAATTTACTATAGAAAAGGCAATCCCTGGCGTAATTAAAATTTGAGACAGTAAAAATTGTTTTTTGCAAAATTTACTATAGAAAAGGCAATCCTTGGCGTAATTAAAATTTGAGACAGTAAAAATTATTTTTTGCAAAATTTACTATAGAAAAGGCAATCCCTGGCGTAATTATAATTTGCGACAGTATAAAATTAATTTTTGCAAAATTTACTATAGAAAAGGCAATCCCTGGCGTAATTAAAATTTGAGACAGTAAAAAATGAATTTTTGAATAATTTACTATAGAAAAGGCAATCCCTGGCGTAATTAAAATTTGCGACACTAAACAATTATATTTTGAATAATTTACTATAGAAAAGCCAATCCCTGGCGTAATTATAATTTGCGACAGTAAAATATTATTTTTTGAATAATTTACTATAGAAAAGGCAATTTCTGGCGTAATTAAAATTTGAGACAGTAAAAAATTATTTTTTGAATAATTTACTATAGAAAAGGCAATCCCTGGCGTAATTAAAATTTGCGACAGTATAAAATTATTTTTTGAATAATTTACTATAGAAAAGGCAATCCCTGGCGTAATTAAAATTTGAGACAGTAAAAATTATTTTTTGCAGAATTTACTATAGAAAAGGCAATCCCTGGCGTAATTAAAATTTGCGACAGTAAAAAATTATTTTTTGAATAATTTACTATACAAAAGGCAATCCCTGGCGTATTTAAAATTTGCAACAGTAAAAAATGAATTTTTGAATAATTTACTACAGAAAAGGCAATCCCTGGCGTAATTAAAATTTGTGACAGAAAAAATTATTTTTTGAAAAATTTACTATAGAAAAGGCAATCCCTGGCGTAATTAAAATTTGAGACAGTAAAAAATGAATTTTTGAATAATTTACTATAGAAAAGGCAATCCCTGGCGTAATTAAAATTTGAGACAGTAAAAAATTATTTTTTGAATAATTTACTATAGAAAAGGCAATCCCTGGCGTATTTAAAATTTGCAACAGTAAAAAATTATTTTTTGCAAAATTTACTATACAAAAGGCAATCCCTGGCGTAATTAAAATTTGCGACACTAAACAATTATTTTTGTCAAAATTTACTATAGAAAAGGCAATCCTTGGCATAATTAAAATTTGAGACAGTAAAAATTATTTTTTGCAAAATTTACTATAGAAAAGGCAATCCCTGGCGTAATTAAAATTTGCGACACTAAAAAATTATTTTTTGCAAAATTTACTATAGAAAAGGCAATCCCTGGCGTAATTAAAATTTGAGACAATATAAAATTATTTTTTGAATAATTTACTATAGAAAAGGCAATCCCTGGCGTAATTAAAATTTGCGACACTAAACAATTATTTTTTGCAAAATTTACTATAGAAAAGGCAATCCCTGGCGTAATTAAAATTTGAGACAGTAAAAAATTATTTTTTGAATAATTTACTATAGAAAAGGCAATCCCTGGCGTAATTAAAATTTGAGACAGTAAAAAATTATTTTTTGAATAATTTACTATAGAAAAGGCAATCCCTGGCGTATTTAAAATTTGCAACAGTAAAAAATTATTTTTTGCAAAATTTACTATACAAAAGGCAATCCCTGGCGTAATTAAAATTTGAGACAGTAAAAAATGAATTTTTGAATAATTTACTATAAAAAAGGCAATCCCTGGCGTAATTAAAATTTGAGACAGTAAAAAATTATTTTTTGAATAATTTACTATAGAAAAGGCAATCCCTGGCGTAATTATAATTTGCGACAGTAAAAAATTATTTTTTGCAAAATTTACTATACAAAAGGCAATCCCTGGCGTAATTAAAATTTGAGACAGTAAAAATTATTTTTTGCAAAATTTTTCTATAGAAAAGGCAATCCCCTGGCGTAATTAAAATTTGAGACAGTAAAAAATTATTTTTTGAATAATTTACTATACAAAAGGCAATCCCTGGCGTATTTAAAATTTGCAACAGTAAAAAATTATTTTTTGAATAATTTACTATAGAAAAGGCAATCCCTGGCGTAATTAAAATTTGAGACAGTAAAAAATGAATTTTTGAATAATTTACTATAGAAAAGGCAATCCCTGGCGTAATTAAAATTTGAGACAGTAAAAAATTTATTTTTTGAATAATTTACTATAGAAAAAGGCAATCCCTGGCGTATTTAAAATTTGCAACAGTAAAAAATTATTTTTTGAATAATTTACTATAGAAAAGGCAATCCCTGGCGTAATTAAAATTTGAGACAGGTAAACAATTATTTTTTGAATAATTTACTATAGAAAAGGCAATCCCTGGCGTAATTAAAATTTGCGACAGTAAAAAATTATTTTTTGAATAATTTACTATACAAAAGGCAATCCCTGGCGTATTTAAAATTTGCAACAGTAAAAAATTATTTTTTGAATAAATTTACTATAGAAAAGGCAATCCCTGGCGTAATTAAAATTTGAGACAGTAAAAAATTATTTTTTGAATAATTTACTATAGAAAAGGCAATCCCTGGCGTATTTAAAATTTGCAACAGAAAAAATTATTATTTGCAAAATTTGCTATACAAAAGGCAATCCCTGGCGTAATTAAAATTTGCGACAGTAAAAAATTATTTTTTGAATAATTTACTATACAAAAGGCAATCCCTGGCGTATTTAAAATTTGCAACAGTAAAAAATTATTTTTTGAATAATTTACTATAGAAAAGGGCAATCCCTGGCGTATTTAAAATTTGCAACAGTAAAAAATTATTTTTTGAATAATTTACTATAGAAAAGGCAATCCCTGGCGTAATTAAAATTTGAGACAGTAAACAATTATTTTTTGAATAATTTACTATAGAAAAGGCAATCCCTGGCGTAGTTAAAATTTGCGACAGTAAAAAATTATTTTTTGAATAATTTACTATACAAAAGGCAATCCCTGAGGTATTTAAAATTTGCAACAGTAAAAAATTATTTTTGAATAATTTACTATAGAAAAGGCAATCCCTGGCGTATTTAAAATTTGCAACAGTAAAAAATTATTTTTTGCAAAATTTACTATACAAAAGGCAATCCCTGGCGTAATTAAAATTTGAGACAGTAAAAAATGAATTTTTGAATAATTTACTATAAAAAAGGCAATCCCTGGCGTAATTAAAATTTGAGACAGTAAAAAATTATCTTTTTGAATAATTTACTATAGAAAAGGCAATCCCTGGCGTAATTATAATTTGCGACAGTAAAAAATTATTTTTTGCAAAATTTACTATACAAAAGGCAATCCCTGGCGTAATTAAAATTTGAGACAGTAAAATTATTTTTTGCAAAATTTTTCTATAGAAAAGGCAATCCCTGGCGTAATTAAAAATTTGAGACAGTAAAAAATTATTTTTTGAATAATTTACTATACAAAAGGCAATCCCTGGCGTATTTAAAATTTGCAACAGTAAAAAATTATTTTTTGAATAATTTACTATAGAAAAGGCAATCCCTGGCGTAATTAAAATTTGAGACAGTAAAAAATGAATTTTTGAATAATTTACTATAGAAAAGGCAATCCCTGGCGTAATTAAAATTTGAGACAGTAAAAAATTATTTTTTGAATAATTTACTATAGAAAAGGCAATCCCTGGCGTAATTAAAATTTGAGACAGTAAAAAATGAATTTTTGAATAATTTACTATAGAAAAGGCAATCCCTGGCGTAATTAAAATTTGAGACAGTAAAAAATGAATTTTTGAATAATTTACTATAGAAAAGGCAATCCCTGGCGTAATTAAAATTTGAGACAGTAAAAAATTATTGTTTGAATAATTTACTATAGAAAAGGCAATCCCTGGCGTAATTAAAATTTGAGACAGTAAACAATTATTTTTTGAATAATTTACTATAGAAAAGGCAATCCCTGTCGTAATTAAAATTTGAGACAGTAAAAAAATTATTTTTTGCAAAATTTACTATAGAAAAGGCAATCCCTGGCGTAATTAAAACTTGAGACAGTAAAAAATGAATTTTTGAATAATTTACTATAGAAAAGGCAATCCCTGGCGTAATTAAAATTTGAGACAGTAAAAAATTATTTTTTGAATAATTTACTATAGCAAAGGCAATCCCTGGCGTAATTAAAATTTGAGACAGTAAACAATTATTTTTTTGAATAATTTACTATAGAAAAGGCAATCCCTGGCGCAATTATAATTTGCGACAGTAAAAAATTATTTTTTGCAAAATTTACTATACAAAAGGCAATCCCTGGCGTAATTAAAATTTGAGACAGTAAAAAATTATTTTTTGAATAATTTACTATAGAAAAGGCAATCCCTTGCGTAATTAAAATTTGAGACAGTAAAAAATGAATTTTTGAATAATTTACTATAGAAAAGGCAATCCCTGGCGTATTTAAAATTTGCAACAGTAAAAAATTATTTTTTGAATAATTTACTATAGAAAAGGCAATCCCTGGCGTAATTAAAATTTGAGACAGTAAACAATTATTTTTTGAATAATTTACTATAGAAAAGGCAATCCCTGGCGTAATTAAAATTTGCGACAGTAAAAAATTATTTTTTGAATAATTTACTATACAAAAGGCAATCCCTGGCGTATTTAAAATTTGCAACAGTAAAAAATTATTTTTTGCAAAATTTACTATAGAAAAGGCAATCCCTGGCGTAATTAAAATTTGAGACAGTAAAAAATTATTTTTTGAATAATTTACTATACAAAAGGCAATCCCTGGCGTATTTAAAATTTGCGACAGTAAAAAATTATTTTTTGAATAATTTACTATAGAATAGGCAATCCCTGGCGTAATTAAAATTTGAGACAGTAAAAAATGAATTTTTGAATAATTTACTATAGAGAAGGCAATCCCTGGCGTAATTAAAATTTGAGACAGTAAAAAATTATTTTTTGAATAATTTACTATAGAAAAGGCAATCCCTGGCGTATTTAAAATTTGCAACAGTAAAAAATTATTTTTTGAATAATTTACTATAGAAAAGGCAATCCCTGGCGTAATTAAAATTTGAGACAGTAAACAATTATTTTTTGAATAATTTACTATAGAAAAGGCAATCCCTGGCGTAATTAAAATTTGCGACAGTAAAAAATTATTTTTTGAATAATTTACTATACAAAAGGCAATCCCTGGCGTATTTAAAATTTGCAACAGTAAAAAATTATTTTTTGAATAATTTACTATAGAAAAGGCAATCCCTGGCGTAATTAAAATTTGAGACAGTAAACAATTATTTTTTGAATAATTTACTATAGAAAAAGCAATCCCTGGCGTAATTAAAATTTGCGACAGTAAAAAATTATTTTTTGAATAATTTACTATACAAAAGGCAATCCCTGGCGTATTTAAAATTTGCAACAGTAAAAAATTATTTTTTGCAAAATTTACTATAGAAAAGGCAATCCCTGGCGTAATTAAAATTTGAGACAGTAAAAAATTATTTTTTGAATAATTTACTATACAAAAGGCAATCCCTGGCGTAATTATAATTTGCGACAGTAAAAAATTATTTTTTGAATAATTTACTATAGAAAAGGCAATCCCTGGAGTAATTAAAATTTGAGACAGTAAAAAATTATTTTTTGAATAATTTACTATACAAAAGGCAATCCCTGGCGTATTTAAAATTTGAGACAGTAAAAAATGAATTTTTGAATAATTTACTATAGAAAAGGCAATCCCTGGCGTAATTAAAATTTGAGACAGTAAAAAATTATTTTTTGAATAATTTACTATAGAAAAGGCAATCCCTGGCGTATTTAAAATTTGCAACAGTAAAAAATTATTTTCTGCAAAATTTAATATACAAAAGGCAATCCCTGGCGTAATTAAAATTTGAGACAGTAAAAAATTATTTTTTGAATAATTTACTATACAAAAGGCAATCCCTGGCGTAATTAAAATTTGAGACAGTAAAAAATGAATTTTTGCAAAATTTACTATACAAAAGGCAATCCCTGGCGTAATTAAAATTTGAGACAGTAAAAAATTATTTTTTGCAAAATTTACTATAGAAAAGGCAATCCCTGGCGTAATTAAAATTTGAGACAGTAAAAAATTATTTTTTGAATAATTTACTATACAAAAGGCAATCCCTGGCGTATTTAAAATTTGCAACAGTAAAAAATTATTTTTTGAATAATTTACTATAGAAAAGGAAATCCCTGGCGTAATTAAAATTTGAGACAGTAAAAAATGAATTTTTGAATAATTTACTATAGAAAAGGCAATCCCTGGCGTAATTAAAATTTGAGACAGTAAAAAATTAATTTTTGAATAATTTACTATACAAAAGGCAATCCCTGGCGTATTTAAAATTTGCAACAGTAAAAAATTATTTTTTGAATAATTTACTATAGAAAAGGCAATCCCTGGCGTAATTAAAATTTGAGACAGTAAAAAATTATTTTTTGAATAATTTACTATAGAAAAGGCAATCCCTGGCGTATTTAAAGTTTGCAACAGTAAAAAATTATTATTTGCAAAATTTACTATACAAAAGGCAATCCCTGGCGTAATTAAAATTTGAGACAGTAAAAAATGAAATTTTGAATAATTTACTATAGAAAAGGCAATCCCTGGCGTAATTAAAATTTGAGACAGTAAAAAATTATTTTTTGAATAATTGACTATAGAAAAGGCAATACGTGGCGTAATTAAAATTTGAGACAGTAAACAATTATTTTTTGAATAATTTACTATAGAAAAGGCAATCCCTGGCGTAATTATAATTTGCGACAGTAAAAAATTATTTTTTGCAAAATTTACTATACAAAGTCAATCCCTGGCGTAAGTAAAATTTGAGACAGTAAAAAATGAATTTTTGCAAAATTTACTATAGAAAAGGCAAACCCTGGCGTAATTAAAATTTGAGACAGTAAAAAATTATTTTTTGCAAAATTTACTATAGAAAAGGCAATCCCTGGCGTAATTAAAATTTGAGACAGTAAAAAATGAATTTTTGAATAATTTACTATAGAAAAGGCAATCCCTGGCGTAATTAAAATTTGAGACAGTAAAAAAATATTTTTTGAATAATTTACTATAGAAAAGGCAATCCCTGGCGTAATTAAAATTTGAGACAGTAAACAATTATTTTTTGAATAATTTACTATAGAAAAGACAATACCTGGCGTAATTATAATTTGCGACAGTAAAAAATTATTTTTTGCAAAATTTACTATACAAAAGGCAATCCCTGGCGTAATTAAAATTTGAGACAGTAAACAATTATTTTTTGAATAATTTACTATAGAAAAGGCAATCCCTGGCGTAATTAAAATTTGCGACAGTAAAAAATTATTTTTTGAATAATTTACTATACAAAAGGCAATCCCTGGCGTATTTAAAATTTGCAACAGTAAAAAATTGTTTTTTGCAAAATTTACTATAGAAAAGGAAATCCCTGGCGTAATTAAAATTTGAGACAGTAAAAAATTATTTTTTGAATAATTTACTATACAAAAGTCAATCCCTGGCGTAATTATAATTTGCGACAGTAAAAAATTATTTTTTGAATAATTTACTATAGAAAAGCCAATCCCTGGCGTAATTAAAATTTGAGACAGTAAAAAATTATTTTTTGAATAATTTACTATAGAAAAGGCAATCCCTGGCGTATTTAAAATTTGAGACCGTAAAAAATGAATTTTTGAATAATTTACTATACAAAAGGCAATCCCTGGCGTAATTAAAATTTGAGACAGTAAAAAATGAATTCCTGAATAATTTACTATAGAAAAGGCAATCCCTGGCGTAATTAAAATTTGCGACAGTAAAAAAATATGTTTTGAATAATTTACTATAGAAAAGGCAATCCCTGGCGTAATTAAAATTTGCAACAGTAAAAAATTATTTTTTGCAAAATTTACTATACAAAAGGCAATCCCTTACGTAATTAAAATTTGAGACAGTAAAAAATTATTTTTTGCAAAATTTACTATAGAAAAGGCAATCCCTGGCGTAATTAAAATTTGAGACAATAAAAAATTATTTTTTGAATAATTTACTATACAAAAGGCAATCCTTGGCGTATTTAAAAATTGAGACAGTAAAAAATGAATTTTTGAATAATTTACTATACAAAGGCAATCCCTGGCGTAATTAAAATTTGAGACAGTAAAAAATGAATTTTTGAATAATTTACTATAGAAAAGGCAATCCCTGGCGTAAATAAAATTTGAGACAGTAACAAATGAATTTTTGAATAATTTACTATAGAAAAGGCAATCCCTGGCGTAATTAAAATTTGCAACAGTAAAAAATTATTATTTGAATAATTTACTATAGAAAAGGCAATCCCTGGCGTAATTAAAATTTGAGACATTATACAATTATTTTTTGCAAAATTTACTATAGAAAAGGCAATCCCTGGCGTAATTAAAATTTGAGACAGTAAAAAATTATTTTTTGAATAATTTACTATAGAAAAGGCAATCCCTGGCGTAATTAAAATTTGAGACAGTAAAAAATTATTTTTTGAATAATTTACTATAGAAAAGGCAATCCCTGGCGTAATTAAAATTTGCAACAGTAAAAAATTATTTTTTGCAAAATTTACTATACAAAAGGCAATCCCTTACGTAATTAAAATTTGAGACAGTAAAAAATTATTTTTTGCAAAATTTACTATAGAAAAGGCAATCCCTGGCGTAATTAAAATTTGAGACAGTAAAAAATTATTTTTTGAATAATTTACTTTACAAAAGGCAATCCCTGGCGTATTTAAAAATTGAGACAGTAAAAAATGAATTTTTGAATAATTTACTATACAAAAGGCAATCCCTGGCGTAATTAAAATTTGCGACAGTAAAAAAATATGTTTTGAATAATTTACTATAGAAAAGGCAATCCCTGGCGTAATTAAAATTTGCAACAGTAAAAAATTATTTTTTGCAAAATTTACTATACAAAAGGCAATCCCTTACGTAATTAAAATTTGAGACAGTAAAAAATTATTTTTTGCAAAATTTACTATAGAAAAGGCAATCCCTGGCGTAATTAAAATTTGAGACAGTATACAATTATTTTTTGCAAAATTTACTATAGAAAAGGCAATCCCTGGCGTAATTAAAATTTGAGACAATAAAAAATTATTTTTTGAATAATTTACTATAGAAAAGGCAATCCCTGGCGTAATTAAAATTTGCGACAGTAAAAAAATATGTTTTGAATAATTTACTATAGAAAAGGCAATCCCTGGCGTAATTAAAATTTGCAACAGTAAAAAATTATTTTTTGCAAAATTTACTATACAAAAGGCAATCCCTTACGTAATTAAAATTTGAGACAGTAAAAAATTATTTTTTGCAAAATTTACTATAGAAAAGGCAATCCCTGGCGTAATTAAAATTTGAGACAATAAAAAATTATTTTTTGAATAATTTACTATACAAAAGGCAATCCTTGGCGTATTTAAAAATTGAGACAGTAAAAAATGAATTTTTGAATAATTTACTATACAAAGGCAATCCCTGGCGTAATTAAAATTTGAGACAGTAAAAAATGAATTTTTGAATAATTTACTATAGAAAAGGCAATCCCTGGCGTAAATAAAATTTGAGACAGTAACAAATGAATTTTTGAATAATTTACTATAGAAAAGGCAATCCCTGGCGTAATTAAAATTTGCAACAGTAAAAAATTATTATTTGAATAATTTACTATAGAAAAGGCAATCCCTGGCGTAATTAAAATTTGAGACATTATACAATTATTTTTTGCAAAATTTACTATAGAAAAGGCAATCCCTGGCGTAATTAAAATTTGAGACAGTAAAAAATTATTTTTTGAATAATTTACTATAGAAAAGGCAATCCCTGGCGTAATTAAAATTTGAGACAGTAAAAAATTATTTTTTGAATAATTTACTATAGAAAAGGCAATCCCTGGCGTAATTAAAATTTGCAACAGTAAAAAATTATTTTTTGCAAAATTTACTATACAAAAGGCAATCCCTTACGTAATTAAAATTTGAGACAGTAAAAAATTATTTTTTGCAAAATTTACTATAGAAAAGGCAATCCCTGGCGTAATTAAAATTTGAGACAGTAAAAAATTATTTTTTGAATAATTTACTTTACAAAAGGCAATCCCTGGCGTATTTAAAAATTGAGACAGTAAAAAATGAATTTTTGAATAATTTACTATACAAAAGGCAATCCCTGGCGTAATTAAAATTTGAGACAGTAAAAAATGAATTTTTGAATAATTTACTATACAAAAGTCAATCCCTGGCGTAATTATAATTTGCGACAGTAAAAAATTATTTTTTGAATAATTTACTATAGAAAAGCCAATCCCTGGCGTAATTAAAATTTGAGACAGTAAAAAATTATTTTTTGAATAATTTACTATAGAAAAGGCAATCCCTGGCGTATTTAAAATTTGAGACCGTAAAAAATGAATTTTTGAATAATTTACTATACAAAAGGCAATCCCTGGCGTAATTAAAATTTGAGACAGTAAAAAATGAATTTTTGAATAATTTACTATAGAAAAGGCAATCCCTGACGTAATAAAAATTTGAGACAGTAACAAATGAATTTTTGAATAATTTACTATAGAAAAGGCAATCCCTGGCGTAATTAAAATTTGCAACAGTAAAAAATTATTATTTGAATAATTTACTATAGAAAAGGCAATCCCTGGCGTAATTAAAATTTGAGACAGTATACAATTATTTTTTGCAAAATTTACTATAGAAAAGGCAATCCCTGGCGTAATTAAAATTTGAGACAGTAAAAAATTATTTTTTGAATAATTTACTATAGAAAAGGCAATCCCTGGCGTAATTAAAATTTGCGACAGTAAAAAATTATTTTTTGAATAATTTACTATAGAAAAGGCAATCCCTGGCGTAATTAAAATTTGCAACAGTAAAAAATTATTTTTTGCAAAATTTACTATACAAAAGGCAATCCCTTACGTAATTAAAATTTGAGACAGTAAAAAATTATTTTTTGCAAAATTTACTATAGAAAAGGCAATCCCTGACGTAATTAAAATTTGAGACAGTAAAAAATTATTTTTTGAATAATTTACTATACAAAAGGCAATCCCTGGCGTATTTAAAAATTGAGACAGTAAAAAATGAATTTTTGAATAATTTACTATACAAAAGTCAATCCCTGGCGTAATTATAATTTGCGACAGTAAAAAATTATTTTTTGAATAATTTACTATAGAAAAGCCAATCCCTGGCGTAATTAAAATTTGAGACAGTAAAAAATTATTTTTTGAATAATTTACTATAGAAAAGGCAATCCCTGGCGTATTTAAAATTTGAGACCGTAAAAAATGAATTTTTGAATAATTTACTATACAAAAGGCAATCCCTGGCGTAATTAAAATTTGAGACAGTAAAAAATGAATTTTTGAATAATTTACTATAGAAAAGGCAATCCCTGACGTAATAAAAATTTGAGACAGTAACAAATGAATTTTTGAATAATTTACTATAGAAAAGGCAATCCCTGGCGTAATTAAAATTTGCAACAGTAAAAAATTATTATTTGAATAATTTACTATAGAAAAGGCAATCCCTGGCGTAATTAAAATTTGAGACAGTATACAATTATTTTTTGCAAAATTTACTATAGAAAAGGCAATCCCTGGCGTAATTAAAATTTGAGACAGTAAAAAATTATTTTTTGAATAATTTACTATAGAAAAGGCAATCCCTGGCGTAATTAAAATTTGCGACAGTAAAAAATTATTTTTTGAATAATTTACTATAGAAAAGGCAATCCCTGGCGTAATTAAAATTTGCAACAGTAAAAAATTATTTTTTGCAAAATTTACTATACAAAAGGCAATCCCTTACGTAATTAAAATTTGAGACAGTAAAAAAATATTTTTTGCAAAATTTACTATAGAAAAGGCAATCCCTGGCGTAATTAAAATTTGAGACAGTAAAAAATTATTTTTTGAATAATTTACTATACAAAAGGCAATCCCTGGCGTATTTAAAAATTGAGACAGTAAAAAATGAATTTTTGAATAATTTACTATACAAAAGGCAATACCTGGCGTAATTAAAATTTGAGACAGTAAAAAATGAATTTTTGAATAATTTACTATAGAAAAGGCAATCCCTGGCGTAATTAAAATTTGAGACAGTAACAAATGAATTTTTGAATAATTTACTATAGAAAAGGCAATCCCTGACGTAATTAAAATTTGAGACAGTAAACAATTATTTTTTGCAAAATTTACTATAGAAAAGGCAATCCCTGGCGTAATTAAAATTTGAGACAGTAAAAAATTATTTTTTGAATAATTTACTATAGAAAAGGCAATCCCTGGCGTAATTAAAATTTGCGACAGTAAAAAATTATTTTTTGAATAATTTACTATAGAAAAGGCAATCCCTGGCGTAATTAAAATTTGCAACAATAAAAAATTATTTTTTGCAAAATTTACTATACAAAGGCAATCCCTGGCGTAATTAAAATTTGAGACAGTAAAAAATTATATTTTGCAAAATTTACTATAGAAAAGGCAATCCCTGGCGTAATTAAAATTTGAGACAGTAAAAAATTATTTTTTGAATAATTTACTATACAAAAGGGCAATCCCTGGCGTAATTATAATTTGCGACAGTAAAAAATTATTTTTTGAATAATTTACTATAGAAAAGGCAATCCCTTGCGTAATTAAAATTTGAGACAGTAAAAAATTATTTTTTGAATAATTTACTATAGAAAAGGCAATACCTGGCGTATTTAAAATTTGAGACAGTAAAAAATGAATTTTTGAATAATTTACTACAGAAAAGGCAATCCCTGGCGTAATTAAAATTTGAGACAGTAAAAAATTATTTTTTGAATAATTTACTATAGAAAAGGCAATCCCTGGCGTATTTAAAATTAGCAACAGTAAAAAATTATTTTTTGCAAAATTTAATATACAAAAGGCAATCCCTGGCGTAATTAAAATTTGAGACAGTAAAAAATGAATTTTTGCAAAATTTACTATAGAAAAGGCAATCCCTGGCGTAATTAAAATTTGAGACAGTAAAAAATAATTTTTTGAATAATTTACTATAGAAAAGGCAATCCCTGGCGTAATTAAAATTTGAGACAGTAAAAAATTATTTTTTGAATAATTTACTATACAAAAGGCAATCCCTGGCGTAATTAAAATTTGAGACAGTAAAAATTATTTTTTGCAAAATTTACTATAGAAAAGGCATTCCCTGGCGTAATTAAAATTTGAGACAGTAAAAAATTATTTTTTGAATAATTTACTATAGAAAAGGCAATCCCTGGCGTAATTAAAATTTGCGACAGTAAAAAATTATTTTTTGAATAATTTACTATAGAAAAGGCAATCCCTGGCGTAATTAAAATTTGCAACAGTAAAAAATTATTATTTGAATAATTTACTATAGAAAAGGCAATCCCTGGCGTAATTAAAATTTGAGACAGTATACAATTATTTTTTGCAAAATTTACTATAGAAAAGGCAATCCCTGGCGTAATTAAAATTTGAGACAGTAAAAAATTATTTTTTGAATAATTTACTATAGAAAAGGCAATCCCTGGCGTAATTAAAATTTGCGACAGTAAAAAATTATTTTTTGAATAATTTACTATAGAAAAGGCAATCCCTGGCGTAATTAAAATTTGCAACAGTAAAAAATTATTTTTTGCAAAATTTACTATACAAAAGGCAATCCCTTACGTAATTAAAATTTGAGACAGTAAAAAATTATTTTTTGCAAAATTTACTATAGAAAAGGCAATCCCTGGCGTAATTAAAATTTGAGACAGTAAAAAATTATTTTTTGAATAATTTACTATACAAAAGGCAATCCCTGGCGTATTTAAAAATTGAGACAATAAAAAATGAATTTTTGAATAATTTACTATACAAAAGGCAATCCCTGGCGTAATTAAAATTTGAGACAGTAAAAAATGAATTTTTGAATAATTTACTATAGAAAAGGCAATCCCTGGCGTAATTAAAATTTGAGACAGTAACAAATGAATTTTTGAATAATTTACTATAGAAAAGGCAATCCCTGGCGTAATTAAAATTTGAGACAGTAAACAATTATTTTTTGCAAAATTTACTATAGAAAAGGCAATCCCTGGCGTAATTAAAATTTGAGACAGTAAAAAATTATTTTTTGAATAATTTACTATAGAAAAGGCAATCCCTGGCGTAATTAAAATTTGCGACAGTAAAAAATTATTTTTTGAATAATTTACTATAGAAAAGGCAATCCCTGGCGTAATTAAAATTTGCAACAATAAAAAATTATTTTTTGCAAAATTTACTATACAAAGGCAATCCCTGGCGTAATTAAAATTTGAGACAGTAAAAAATTATTTTTTGCAAAATTTACTATAGAAAAGGCAATCCCTGGCGTAATTAAAATTTGAGACAGTAAAAAATTATTTTTTGAATAATTTACTATACAAAAGGCAATCCCTGGCGTAATTATAATTTGCGACAGTAAAAAATTATTTTTTGAATAATTTACTATAGAAAAGGCAATCCCTTGCGTAATTAAAATTTGAGACAGTAAAAAATTATTTTTTGAATAATTTACTATAGAAAAGGCAATACCTGGCGTATTTAAAATTTGAGACAGTAAAAAATGAATTTTTGAATAATTTACTATAGAAAAGGCAATCCCTGGCGTAATTAAAATTTGAGACAGTAAAAAATTATTTTTTGAATAATTTACTATAGAAAAGGCAATCCCTGGCGTATTTAAAATTTGCAACAGTAAAAAATTATTTTTTGCAAAATTTAATATACAAAAGGCAATCCCTGGCGTAATTAAAATTTGAGACAGTAAAAAATGATTTTTTGCAAAATTTACTATAGAAAAGGCAATCCCTGGCGTAATTAAAATTTGAGACAGTAAAAAATAATTTTTTGAATAATTTACTATAGAAAAGGCAATCCCTGGCGTAATTAAAATTTGAGACAGTAAAAAATTATTTTTTGAATAATTTACTATACAAAAGGCAATCCCTGGCGTAATTAAAATTTGAGACAGTAAAAAATGAATTTTTGCAAAATTTACTATAGAAAAGGCAATCCCTGGCGTAATTAAAATTTGAGACAGTAAAAAACTATTTTTTGAATAATTTACTATAGAAAAGGCAATCCCTGGCGTAATTATAATTTGCGACAGTAAAAAATTATTTTTTGCAAAATTTACTATAGAAAAGGCAATCCCTGGCATAATTAAAATTTGAGACAGTAAAAAATAATTTTTTGAATAATTTACTATATAAAAGGCAATCCCTGGCGTAATTATAATTTGCGACAGTAAAAAATTATTTTTTGCAAAATTTACTATACAAAAGGCAATCCCTGGCGTAATTAAAATTTGAGACAGTAAAAAATGAATTTTTGAATAATTTACTATAGAAAAGGCAATCCCTGGCGTAATTAAAATTTGAGACAGTAACAAATGAATTTTTGAATAATTTACTATAGAAAAGGCTATCCCTGGCGTAATTAAAATTTGCAACAGTAAAAAATTATTATTTGAATAATTTACTATAGAAAAGGCAATCCCTGGCGTAATTAAAATTTGAGACAGTAAACAATTATTTTTTGCAAAATTTACTATAGAAAAGGCAATCCCTGGCGTAATTAAAATTTGAGACAGTAAAAAATTATTTTTTGAATAATTTACTATAGAAAAGGCAATCCCCGGCGTAATTAAAATTTGCGACAGTAAAAAATTATTTTTTGAATAATTTACTATAGAAAAGGCAATCCCTGGCGTAATTAAAATTTGCGACACTAAACAATTATTTTTTGCAAAATTTACTATAGAAAAGGCAATCCCTGGCGTAATTAAAAATTGAGACAGTAAAAAATGAATTTTTGAATAATTTACTATAGAAAAGGCAATCCCTGTCGTAATTAAAATTTGAGACAGTAAAAAAATTATTTTTTGCAAAATTTACTATAGAAAAGGCAATCCCTGGCGTAATTAAAATTTGCGACAGAAAAAAATTAATTTTTGAATAATTTACTATAGAAAAGGCAATCCCTGTCGTAATTAAAATTTGAGACAGTAAAAAATGAATTTTTGAATAATTTACTATAGAAAAGGCAATCCCTGGCGTAATTAAAATTTGAGACAGTAAAAAATGAATTTTTGAATAATTTACTATAGAAAAGGCAATCCCTGGCATAATTAAAATTTGAGACAGTAAAAAATTATTTTTTGAATAATTTACTACAGAAAAGGCAATCCCTGGCGTAATTATAATTTGCGACAGTAAAAAAATTATTTTTTGAATAATTTACTATAGAAAGGGGCAATCCTTGGCGTAATTAAAATTTGCGACAGTAAAAAATTATTTTTTTGAATAATTTACTATACAAAAGGCAATCCCTGGCGTATTTAAAATTTGCAACAGTAAAAAATTATTTTTTGCAAAATTTACTATAGAAAAGGCAATCCCTGGCGTAATTAAAATTTGATACAGTAAAAAATTATTTTTTGAATAATTTACTATAGAAAAGGCAATCCCTTGCGTAATTATAATTTGCGACAGTAAAAAATTATTTTTTGAATAATTTACTATAGAAAAGGCAATCCCTGGCGTAATTAAAATTTGAGACAGTAAAAATTATTTTTTGCAAAATTTACTATAGAAAAGGCAATCCCTGGCGTAATTAAAATTTGAGACAGTAAAAAAACTATTTTTTGAATAATTTACTATAGAAAAGGCAATCCCTGGCGTAATTATAATTTGCGAGAGTAAAAAATTATTTTTTGCAAAATTTACTATACAAAACGCAATCCCTGGCGTAATTAAAATTTGAGACAGTAAAAAATAATTTTTTGAATAATTTACTATACAAAAGGCAATCCCTGGCGTATTTAAAATTTGCAACAATAAAAAATTATTTTTTGCAAAATTTTACTATACAAAAAACAATCCCTGGCGTAATTAAAATTTGAGACAGTAAAAAATGAATTTTTGAATAATTTACTATAGAAAAGGCAATCCCTGGCGTAATTAAAATTTGAGACAGTAAAAATTATTTTTTGCAAAATTTACTATAGAAAAGGCAATCCCTGGCGTAATTAAAATTTGAGACAGTAAAAAATTATTTTTTAATAATTTACTATAGAAAAAGCAATCCCTGGCGTAATTAAAATTTGAGACAGTAAAAAATTAATTTTTGAATAATTTACTATAGAAAAGGCAATCCCTGGCGTAATTAAAATTTGAGACAGTAAAAATTATTTTTTGCAAAATTTACTATAGAAAAGGCAATCCCTGGCGTAATTAAAATTTGAGACAGTAAAAAATTATTTTTTGAATAATTTACTATAGAAAAGGCAATCCCTGGCGTAATTAAAATTTGAGACAGTAAAAAATTATTTTTTGCAAAATTTACTATAGCAAAGGCAATCCCTGGCGTAATTAAAATTTGCGACAGAAAAAAATTAATTTTTGAATAATTTACTATAGAAAAGGCAATCCCTTGGCGTAATTAAAATTTGAGACAGTAAAAAATGAATTTTTGAATAATTTACTATAGCAAAGGCAATCCCTGGCGTAATTAAAATTTGCGACAGAAAAAAATTAATTTTTGAATAATTTACTATAGAAAAGGCAATCCCTGGCGTAATTAAAATTTGAGACAGTAAAAAATGAATTTTTGAATAATTTACTATAGCAAAGACAATCCCTGGCGTAATTAAAATTTGAGACAGTAAAAAATTAATTTTTGAATAATTTACTATAGAAAACGCAAATCCCTGGCGTAATTAAAATTTGAGACAGTAAAAATTATTTTTTGCAAAATTTACTATAGAAAAGGCAATCCCTGGCGTAATTAAAATTTGAGACAGTAAAAAATTATTTTTTGAATAATTTACTATAGAAAAGGCAATCCCTGGCGTAATTAAAATTTGAGACAGTAAAAAATTATTTTTTGCAAAATTTACTATAGCAAAGGCAATCCCTGGCGTAATTAAAATTTGCGAAAGAAAAAAATTAATTTTTGAATAATTTACTATAGAAAAGGCAATCCCTGGCGTAATTAAAATTTGAGACAGTAAAAAATGAATTTTTGAATAATTTACTATAGCAAAGGCAATCCCTGGCGTAATTAAAATTTGAGACAGTAAAAAATTATTTTTTGAATAATTTACTATAGAAAAGGCAATCCCTGGCGTAATTAAAATTTGAGACAGTAAAAAATTATTTTTTGAATAATTTTACTATAGAAAAGGCAATCCCTGGCGTAATTAAAATTTGAGACAGTAAAAAATTATTTTTTGAATAATTTACTATAGAAAAGGCAATCCCTGGCGTAATTATAATTTGCGACAGTAAAAAATTATTTTTTGAATAATTTACTATAGAAAAGGCAATCCCTGGCGTAATTAAAATTTGAGACAGTAAAAAATTATTTTTTGCAAAATTTACTATAGCAAAGGCAATCCCTGGCGTAATTAAAATTTGCGACAGAAAAAAAATTAATTTTTGAATAATTTACTATAGAAAAGGCAATCCCTGGCGTAATTAAAATTTGAGACAGTAAAAAATGAATTTTTGAATAATTTACTATAGCAAAGGCAATCCCTGGCGTAATTAAAATTTGAGACAGTAAAAAATTATTTTTTGAATAATTTACTATAGAAAAGGCAATCCCTGGCGTAATTATAATTTGCGACAGTAAAAAATTATTTTTTGAATAATTTACTATAGAAAAGGCAATCCCTGGCGTAATTAAAATTTGAGACAGTAAAAAATTATTTTTTGAATAATTTACTATACAAAAGGCAATCCCTGGCGTATTTAAAATTTGCAACAGTAAAAAATTATTTTTTGCAAAATTTAATATACAAAAGGCAATCCCTGGCGTAATTAAAATTTGAGACAGTAAAAAATGAATTTTTGAATAATTTACTATAGAAAAGGCAATCCCTGGCGTAATTAAAATTTGAGACAGTAAAAAATTATTTTTTGAATAATTTACTATAGAAAAGGCAATCCCTGGCGTATTTAAAATTTGCAACAGTAAAAAATTATTTTTTGCAAAATTTAATATACAAAAGGCAATCCCTGGCGTAATTAAAATTTGAGACAGTAAAAAATGAATTTTTGCAAAATTTACTATAGAAAAGGCAATCTCTGGCGTAATTAAAATTTGAGACAGTAAAAAATTATTTTTTTGAATAATTTTACTATAGAAAAGGCAATCCCTGGCGTAATTAAAATTTGAGACAGTAAAAAATTATTTTTTGAATAATTTACTATACAAAAGGCAATCCCTGGCGTAATTAAAATTTGAGACAGTAAAAAATGATTTTTTGCAAAATTTACTATAGAAAAGGCAATCCCTGGCGTAATTAAAATTTGAGACAGTAAAAAACTATTTTTTTAAATAATTTACTATAGAAAAGGCAATCCCTGCGTAATTATAATTTGCGACAGTAAAAAATTATTTTTTGCAAAATTTACTATAGAAAAGGCAATCCCTGGCATAATTAAAATTTGAGACAGTAAAAAATTATTTTTTTGAATAATTTACTATAGAAAAGGCAATCCCTGGCGTATTTAAAATTTGCAACAGTAAAAAATTATTTTTTGAATAATTTACTATAGAAAAGGCAATACCTGGCGTATTTAAAATTTGAGACAGTAAAAAATGAATTTTTGAATAATTTACTATAGAAAAGGCAATCCCTGGCGTAATTAAAATTTGAGACAGTAAAAAATTATTTTTTGAATAATATACTATAGAAAAGGCAATCCCTGGCGTAATTAAAATTTGAGACAGTAAAAATTATTTTTGCAAAATTTACTACAGAAAAGGCAATCCCTGGCGTAATTAAAATTTGAGACAGTAAAAAATTATTTTTTAATAATTTACTATAGAAAAGGCAATCCCTGGCGTAATTATAATTTGCGACAGTAAAAAATTATTTTTTTGCAAAATTTACTATAGAAAAGGCAATCCCTGGCGTAATTAAAATTTGAGACAGTAAAAAAATTATTTTTTTAATAATTTACTATAGAAAAGGCAATCCCTGGCGTAATTAAAATTTGAGACAGTAAAAAATGAATTTTTGAATAATTTACTATAGAAAAGGCAATCCCTGGCGTAATTAAAATTTGAGACAGTAAAAAATGAATTTTTGAATAATTTACTATAGAAAAGGCAATCCCTGGCGTAATTAAAATTTGAGACAGTAAAAATTATTTTTTGCAAAATTTACTATAGAAAAGGCAATCCCTAGCGTAATTAAAATTTGAGACAGTAAAAAATTATTTTTAAATAATTTACTATAGAAAAGGCAATCCCTGGCGTAATTAAAAATTGAGACAGTAAAAAATTATTTTTTGAATAATTTACTATAGAAAAGGCAATCCCTGGCGTAATTAAAATTTGCGACAGTAAAAATTATTTTTTGCAAAATTTACTACAGAAAAGGCAATCCCTGGCGTAATTAAAATTTGAGACAGTAAAAAATTATTTTTTAATAATTTACTATAGAAAAGGCAATCCCTGCGTAATTAAAATTTGAGACAGTAAAAAATTATTTTTTGAATAATTTACTATAGAAAAGGCAATCCCTGGCGTAATTAAAATTTGAGACAGTAAAAGTTATTTTTTGCAAAATTTACTATAGAAAAGGCAATCCCTGGCGTAATTAAAATTTGAGACAGTAAAAAATTATTTTTTGAATAATTTACTATAGAAAAGGCAATCCCTGGCGTAATTAAAATTTGAGACAGGAAAAAATTATTTTTTGCAAAATTTACTATAGAAAAGGCAATCCCGGGCGTAATTAAAATTTGCGACAGAAAAAAAATTAATTTTTGAATAATTTACTATACAAAAGGCAATCCCTGGCGTAATTATAATTTGCGACAGTAAAAAATTATTTTTTGAATAATTTACTATAGAAAAGGCAATCCCTTGCGTAATTAAAATCTGAGACAGTAAAAAATTATTTTTTGAATAATTTACTATAGAAAAGGCAATACCTGGCGTATTTAAAATTTGAGACAGTAAAAAATGAATTTTTGAATAATTTACTATAGAAAAGGCAATCCCTGGCGTAATTAAAATTTGAGACAGTAAAAAATTATTTTTTGAATAATTTACTATAGAAAAGGCAATCCCTGGCGTATTTAAAATTTGCAACAGTAAAAAATTATTTTTTGCAAAATTTAATATACAAAAGGCAATCCCTGGCGTAATTAAAATTTGAGACAGTAAAAAATGAATTTTTGCAAAATTTACTATAGAACAGGCAATCCCTGGCGTAATTAAAATTTGAGACAGTAAAAAATTATTTTTTGAATAATTTACTATAGAAAAGGCAATCCCTGGCGTAATTAAAATTTGAGACAGTAAAAAATTATTTTTTGAATAATTTACTATACAAAAGGCAATCCCTGGCGTAATTAAAATTTGAGACAGTAAAAAATGAATTTTTGCAAAATTTACTATAGAAAAGGGCAATCCCTGGCGTAACTAAAATTTGAGACAGTAAAAAACTATTTTTTGAATAAATTACTATAGAAAAGGCAATCTCTGGCGTAATTATAATTTGCGACAGTAAAAAAATTATTTTTTGCAAAATTTACTATAGAAAAGGGAATCCCTGGCATAATTAAAATTTGAGACAGTAAAAAAATTATTTTTTGAATAATTTACTATAGAAAAGGCAATCCCTGGCGTATTTAAAATTTGCAACAGTAAAAAAATTATTTTTTGAATAATTTACTATAGAAAAGGCAATACCTGGCGTATTTAAAATTTGAGACAGTAAAAAATGAATTTTTGAATAATTTACTATAGAAAAGGCAATCCCTGGCGTAATTAAAATTTGAGACAGTAAAAAATTATTTTTTGAATAATTTACTATAGAAAAGGCAATCCCTGGCGTATTTAAAATTTGCAACAGTAAAAAATTATTTTTTGCAAAATTTAATATACAAAAGGCAATCCCTGGCGTAATTAAAATTTGAGACAGTAAAAAATGAATTTATGCAAAATTTACTATAGAAAAGGCAATCCCTGCGTAATTAAAATTTGAGACAGTAAAAAAATTATTTTTGAATAATTTACTATACAATAGGCAATCCCTGGCGTATTTAAAAATTGAGACAGTAAAAAATGAATTTTTGAATAATTTACTATACAAAAGGCAATCCCTGGCGTAATTAAAATTTGAGACAGTAAAAAATGAATTTTGAATAATTTACTATAGAAAAGGCAATCCCTGGCGTAATTAAAATTTGAGACAGTAACAAATGAATTTTTGAATAATTTACTATAGAAAAGGCAATCCCTGGCGTAATTA
>CAWVNZ010002333.1:0-63099 GCA_963930735.1 Dioctria linearis | reverse complement strand
ACTAAATTTAAACAAAATTATTTAGTGACCTCTATGAGGGAAAATTATTAACTACACTGTTACAATTTATTCATTTAATTCTAAAGTGTATTCAACTATTGCATGCTAAAATTAATGGATTGATTCTCTTGACTACTTTTTGTCTACAGATTAAAAATTTTTAGTAGTGAGGTTATGCATATTAGTTTGACAACGATTTCTCCTTATTATTGCTTCCGGTTTGGCGCAACTGGAAATATCTGCAAGGGCTACTTCCACCCAAGGGCTTCGATAGAGTTGAAGGTAAATTTTGCAGTTTTTGTAGTATAGAAGTTCTTGTAGTGCTGTAATTACAGAAATTTCAGTTTGGTTCTTTTTAAATTTTAGACGGGGGACAGCGGCGAGGGCTTGACTGGATGCCCTTATCAGGAGAAGGACACCGGAGTGGAGGAAGGGCGGTGAAATGAAGAAAGGCAGAGAATCGTATTGCTAATGAAGTAAGTAGGTTGGGAAATGGTGATGGGCTTTTATTTCGTTTTAGTGTTTGTTTGGGGAGTATTTTCTTTTGTATTCGTAGATTGTGGAGTTTGAATGCTATTTGTATTTCCCTAATGCCATTTTTGTTTTATTTTAGCGGAGGAAAGTGAAAAGCCTCCCCCATGTACCAAACGGCCCGAGCTAACGAGGTTGTCTTATGATGTATTCGGCCGAGGAATGAGCCACCATCGGGAGGCCGCATAGTTGTCATTGTATAGCTCATCTGTGAAATCTGGCAATCATCGGGCCTGATGAAGGTACCTAGTCCCGTTACAATATTATATGTATGTATAAGATTCCATCGTACGAAACAATATCAGATGCAGTACTACCGTTTTCATTCTGTATCATTTGAGTGCTTTAAGGAGAAGTAACCAAATCCTATTATTATTATAACTAGGATAAAATGGTTGCTTTCTTGTATCCCATTGGTATCAATAGGTTCAATACTTAGCCCCTCACTTTTTAACATTATTAAAATAAATATCTTGTCTGATCTCTTGTAAATTAATACCTGCACGGCAATACTGGTATTGAAAGTTGAGCACATCCTGTCAATCTTCAAAATACTTTCGGGCCGCACGGTAAAAATCCGGGCTGTTTTGTTTTTGTTTTTTTATTCCGAACTATTGTAACGAAGTCCATTTTTTTCTCCTTTGCATTTGGCCTTCATTACAAATTTCCCCATCCATAGAGTATACGGAGCAGAAGGCCAGAGTTTAAGTAAATATCTGTCAGTATAGTTATGTAGCTATGTATAGAGCTATGCACACATCTATACATCCAGCAATCATAGCTCGACATCTCTTCGATTTTTTTTAACTTAAAGGAAATTTTAGCATCGTGCCTTAATTTTAAGACAATTCGAAACAGATGAACCGCTTGTGGCTCGAAAGCTCTTCCGAATTTTTTAACCATAAACGACGTTTTCAAGCATGCCGAAATTTCCGAGAATTCGCGATAGATACATCGCTTATAGCTCGAAATTTCTTCGTTTTGTTTGCTGTATATAGAAGTTACGATACGGCTTATATCAATTTCCGAGGAAGTCGTTAATGCAAATATTTTCAATTCATGAAATTGTTTCTTCGTAGGCATTCTAAGTTGAGATTTTATCGAGTGAAGTTTTACTACAGTGAGTATTTATTATTTATTTATTCGATATCGTATTACTTGGTATTTGCAAATCGTTTTGCAAGTAAAGTCGATACCAGATCGTACTGTTAAAAAAACTCGAATCCAAAACGAAGAACCAACACATACAAGAATTTCGAAAGAAAGTCGAGCTAGCGAACCACTGTCGGGTGGGGTCGCCAATACGATTCGGTATCTGGGTTCCGTTTTGTTTCTCTCCAATTCGCTAGCACGTCGCAAGAGAATTCGATTTCGAAGCTTAACTTCACCTAGTCGAATTGATTTACTTGGAATTCGACTCGATTTTTAACCGCAATGTTAGCAGGGGAACATAGACTGGCTTGAACAAGTCAGCCGCTCTGTTTTCATAGCCTGCTGGTATGAAGACAGTGCTACAAAAGGCAAGCAAGAAGGCCGTAGAAATTCGCGATGAGCTTAAATGTGAACAAGTTAAGCTCAGACCATTGAGCAACATGGAATGCACAGCAGTCAAAGTCTTTCTCGCCTCTCAAAAAACACTTCTCCTCATTTGCCTTTATAGAAGATGCGGTGCTCCTGCTGCGCATCTCAAAAGGAACCTCAGCTACCTCAATAACATCTCCAAAGATTACATCTGTACGGTTATTGGAGAAGATTTCAATACCAGGCATCCAATTTGGAATAACCCGCTGGAAAGTTCATCTGGCAGAACCATAGCAAATTGGCTCAATCAAAATCAAGGTAGCCATGATTTCACTGTGGTTTCTCCGACCAGCAGAACCTTCCCCCGATCAGGTTCCTATACATAGATTTTTACAACATGCTCCAAAAATATTAACAAAGTCTGTTCAGGAAACCAAAAGTCCCTAAGGTCATAAAGAACAGCCAAGACACACCAGTTCTACCACAGGAAAAATATGACGCATTCGTATAAATTTTTTCTCGACACTTTCAAGGATAACTCAATCCTTAGTACTACAGCCTTTTCCTATGAAGTAAATAGTAGTGTCAATACATTCCTGAATGCTAATGACTCCACACAACAAGCTTTCTTTTGCCTGGATAACCCCGAAATCTATCCTGAAGAGCAAAATATGTTCACCAACACACTACACCTTTTCGTCTTAAGCAAGACAATAAACTCCAAAAAGCAAGTGGTCCCGAAAAAAATTTCAAATACAATTATTAAAAAACTTCCATCTATAGCTCTTGACTTCCGGGCAACCGACTTCAATAATTGGAACTTACCAGAAAAATGGAAAATTTCACGGATCTTCCCCATCCTCAAAAAGATTTCGTCAAAAGACATCAAGGAGATCAGGCGCATCTCCGTAATCTCAAACCTGGGAAAGATGTTTGTGAAAGCCACCAGGCAACAGGTTATAAACACCTGTGAAGAAAAAAATATCTGCCAAGACTTCCAATTTGGTTTCAAACCACAACACTCCACCTTTCATCCACCACTAAAGTTTCATACGGATGCAACCAAAGCCCTAAATAGGAACGAATGCATCGTAGGCTACTTCCTTGGTGTCGAAAAACCATTCGGCTCAGTATGGAAAGCAGGACTTATTTTTAAGTTAAATCTGTTCGGTTTCCACCCACATCTCAATATCCTAATCCACAGTTCCCTAACTTTTAGGAAAATCTATGTGGAACTCGAAGAACACAAATCACCACTTAAGGCAATAGAAGCCGCTGTCCCCTCTGGCTATATTTTGGGTCAAAAATCTGAATTGAGTTGCATTCCGAAACCTAGCACTGGGCGAATCCACCAAGCTGCAAAATCCAAGACCATTGAGGCTATCTACAACAGGGGAAAAAATAAAACCCACACAAAGTGCGACATACCTGGGTACCAAATTCCAAGAAGCTCAGGTAGGGTGGTTGACTGAATTAATTCCAATTACATAACTTGAATTTTTCTTGAATTTAATTTTCCACTTACTTAAGTTAAATGATATTTTGATTACTTCAAGTATATTCTCTGATGAAAACCAAAGCCGTAGGAGACATCGATTCCTAAACTCTCCCAAAAATCCACATCCTGTCCTATATATACTCTCCTATCTCCTTCCCCCGCCATCCTACTTACAATTAACTCCAAAGGGAGAAGGGCATGCAAATACGGCGCATGAGTTGTAAACCAAAAGACGACAGTGAAACGGAAAGTTACCAAGTTACCAAGGGACAACTATCAACAAGAGGACAGGAGACGACATCAAACCGAACTGTGGGCTAAAGATGAGCCCCAACGATCAAATGAAGACAGTGAAGAGGGCATCGATGAAAACTACGACAAGTGTAAGAGAAAAAAGGGGCAAAATACACTTCACTTGATTTGACGTAGAAGTCAGTTAACCTCCACTGGTCGAACGAACAAGATCTCGAGATGCGATATCTTGCAAGATCAAATTATTGTGGAAACTGAACATACTCCCAATCATTCGCCAGTATCTTTAAGTAAAACCACCACAACTATACTGTTCTGGATAATACGAGACCATCCGTATTCTAGTTATTATTGAGACGTAGGTGAAAGGAGAACTACATAGCATCTCGGTCTGGCGAAACTGTCACAAGTAGGACTTAACGTCCTCCAGCAAAATTTCGAAGAGTTTTCCTATACTGGAGATAATAATCTCCATCTGAAGTCTAATATCTGCTTATCTGCTCGACTTTCACTTTTTCAGGGATATATTAATAAAAATCCGAACAGAAATAATTTCGCTATCGGAATGGACTAACTTTTGATCGCTTATAATTTCTAATAGAAGTAATAAATTTCACAAAAATATCAAAATTTTCCCATAATAATATTGACCAGAAATGCAGACTGCTCTTTTTTTTAAATTCCTTCTCAATATTTATCAACTAACACAAAGTATATAGGATGTTCAACAAAACAATTATTCCAACAGCAATTAGAATCCTTAAAATAGAATCTTCCCATTAAAAAGTATTTCTAATTGTTGTCAACTCCTGAAAAGGTAAAATCCAAAAATTTCTCCTCTGTAATAAACACAATTGTTGGAGTTTTAGTCTGTCCAGCGCCCACCTACCTACGAATTTCTCTTTGCAAATTTACTCAACACGCTATACGCGCTTTTCTTTAATTTTACTTGTAACTAATTTAGCTGAGTCGAAATGAGAGATAATTGTAATTGTTTAAGGACTAATTAAATCATTAAAACCGGGTCGTCTATCTTCATGCCATCCATTCTGCGTGGTATAATTTACATTAATTTGTTGGGCTGGGAGAAAAAACCTGCTTGAAGAAAAGTCGCCAAGCTAATTTAGTGCTGCCTACTATAAATTGACGAGCAATCCACTTAAAGCCCTTAAATTGGCCCCCAGGATCTTATGGAACTCATTATATAGAATTATACGTTAGAGGGCCGCCCGTTGTTGTCAAGGATCTCTCATTCATTTATCATGAATAAATAGAGAGTGGGAATTGGTTGAACTTCAAAAATTTCATTGTTTACTAGCCTAGCCACCCCCCCCCCCCCTCCCACAGCTTCCTCACCTACCTATAACAACAACAACAACAACATTGATAAAAATTTCAGGACTTATTTCACTCTCTTGAAATTTATCGCAAAAAATTTCCACATTTTCTGAAGAGAAAAATCAATGGTCCTTTAAAAATTTAAATTTTTTCTGAGACGAAAAGAAAAACAAACAAAAACCGAAATGGTTTGACAGATTAATGGAGAGTTGGGTTAAGCATTGAACTTAAGCGCTTCCTGAGATTATTTTCAACTATAATGAAATCCGAAGGATGGAGGGAGGGAGGGAGGGAGAGAACTTTGGCGGTTCTTTGCTAATTAGGGCAGGAAAACTATTTCCTATTTCGCTTGGAATGCTGTTGTAGCTCCCTTCAATAACGACATAGAAATTATTTACTACGTAGACTTTCATGTTTTCGTTAAATATTTTAGTGCGGGAGAAATAGCAATATCTGAAACACGATAATTTTGCAATTATGGGAAATAATTAGGTTGTTGATGATATTTTCAGAAATCTACATACATGCCCTAGTTCCTGGCTAAGGGATACTTTTCTGGAGCTTTGAAGGAATGAATTATTTAATTATCCAGGAATTCGAATGAATTGGGTTGGCTACAATGACATAGTCTATTCCGCCATTTCGACGACGCTCGAGTGAGCTGATATTAAAAATTATTGCCACATCGCTACTAAGCTTGAAGACATACTTTTGGAGTATATCTATGTAATGCAACTACGACCAACTCCAACCCTTTTAGACAAACTTAAGGGGTTAGATGAGATTCGAAGGTTAACAAAAAGCATATTTTTTTAATTTTTTTTTCTAATAGTAAAATTTTTTTTCCCAAAGTTTCAAGTAAATCGGAGTAAAAGTCTAGGAGAGACAAGCTTTGTAAATCATATTCATTAGGCAAGACCGGCCGGGAGCCAGTGGCGGGGAGGTCATTACTCTCCCGGCTCCCACTAAAAAATTAAAATAACAAATATTTAATTAATTAAGTTATTTGAAAAAATATTCGGGGGGGGGGGGGGGGGGGGGAGGCGTCACGGGTCATAACCCCACACCCCCCAAACCCTCAAAACTCTAAAAAATTTAAATAAAAATATTTAATTAATTGAGTTATTTGAAAAAACATATCTTATATTTTTACATTCTTTTTATTTTTTTTTATTTTACATTCTTTTTATTTTTTTTATTTCCATTCTTTTTATTTATATAATTCAACTTCAAAAAAACTGTACTAAATATTTTTATTCCATAACATAAAAAATAAAAATTTATTTCAATGAATATTATTGAATGCAAGTGATGTGTGTGTATAGGTTTTCCTCAGCATTTATGTTTGAAACCCCCAACTTTGGGTGATTCAAACCCCTCGAGAAACACATCCCAAGCCACGAAACAGACTCCCTCACTACCACATCAGAGCCCTAACTTAGTCCTAACTCCTAACATTCTAAAATACTTGAAGCGTTCTTATGTAAAACCACTGACATGTATAATATGGACTCCATAGAAATACACTGCAGAAAGGGCTCACTTCTATATAGGGTTCTCTTTCGGTCTAAGCACCAAGAACCAACTGAGAGAGAACTGTAAACAGCAATCAAATAAGTGCGTTCGTCGAAATAAATGTTTTTAAATTAATTATTTGGGTTAATTAGTAATAAAAAGTGTTTTACCAAAGGCAATATATTCATAAATACTCAACAGAAATTCGAAATGTTTCACTTTTCAACTTCCCGCCAATGGTTTTTTCAATGTTGGGGACCGACTTAAAAACAATTTTTGACACAAATTGTACCCGCATGAAATATCTAATCGAGCAGTCCATATTATATATGCCAGTGTGTAAAACTGACAAAAGTTTAGTTTGAATGACTCCTCCAGTTTGCACCCTAAACTGCTATTCTTTTATAAAACCGCTTAATGCGGAAATCTTCCTAGTAACTCACTACAGTTCCTACGGCGGTAAAACTAAGCGAGTTACGGCGGTGAACAAGTGATGTTTTTTTTTTTGCAAAATTTAATTACAGGATGACCCCCCCCCCCCCCCCACTAGATTCGCCCCGCGCGGGAGCGACGCAAGCGTATTGAGACATCTGCTTAGCTATTTATTGTTGGTCTGTTTCTCTCGCTCGCTTCACTCACTTTCTAGGGGTCACCTATTTTAAAAGTTTTTTTTTTTAATATGCCCTGGAGATTGGAGCTGCAGTAGGATCTTTGCTTTATGGAGCTAGAATCGACGGTGTTGTTTTTTGCTACTTAAAATTTAATCGGGTTTTTGTAAAAACACTATTTTTGAATTCGGTGAGCACGATTTCTCAAAAAACTAATGCATCGATCTTATTGAAATTTTGCACACTTCTTCAAAATAGGATTGACTAGTGACTGAACGTAGGTTTTTTCATCTGGTTTACAACTAGTTTTACAAGACAGTGTAAATTGTACCAAAAAATTGTATTTTTTTGCATACAACTCTGCCAAAAAATTAAAATTTAATTTTTTTTTAATCTTTCATTCAATCTCGAGCTATACTTATCTACTAATAGCAAAAAATTGGTCTTTTTATTTGCGGCTATCATCCTGTTATCCTGACTACCACGAGGACACTTTTTGGGGGTTTCCGGAAACCAGGTGCTACCGGCTGAATTTTCGAAATTTTTTAATGAAAATTTTAATATTCATTAAATGTTGCTCTTTTATATTTTTAAAATTTTGATTAAAATAATTTATTTATTATATAAAAACAATCGTAAAATTATGATTTATTTTAGCCTTCAAACCCGATATAGCCCCTTAAAGCATTTGGTCTCTTCCTTGCTCTGCTATTAAGGATTGAAAATCTTCCTTTGGTCGCCTAATTCGGGTTGTATTATAGGTGCCATTACACCTCAACCTCTCCCAATAAAAGTCGGTGTACCCCAAGGCTCTTCATTAATGATCTTCTTTCCTTTATTTTTAATCCCGCCCATAGTTTCGCTGATAACAGCGAAGTTCACCACTTTTATATGAAGTACACCTAGGATTAATTGAGAACATGATTGCTGAAAGAGAATATCTTTTCCATCGTTATAAGTTGCTCAAAACTTCTCAGAGTCGTACTACATATAAATCCCATCCGTAAATAATCAACTAAATGAGAAAATCAGAATTGCAAAAAGGTCTTATTTTAGCAGAATATTCGACCCTTTCCTAACACCGAAGAAACTATGGTCTAACCTGCGTAAATGGGGTATTCATAGTTACGATAAATCATCGTGGTGCACAGATCCAAACGCTCTTAACAATTTTTCACAACTGCTACGCTCTCCTCTCCAATAGTTTCTCGTGCAGCTCCTTTAAACTTCGTAGACCAATGAGTGAACTTCAGCTTCCTATGTGTAACAATTTCTATAGTGTTACAGGCTGTTGAGAGCTAGTCTCGGGACGTGGGAGGGAGTGCCGGTTTTTGAATAGATAAACTCAGCGTTTTTTTAACTTCAAATATAAAATTTTATTTTATAAATTCATATACTAAACCTAATATCACAAAATTCAAAAGAGCTTAAAACTAGAAATTCAAAGTGACAATTCAGTGTATATAAAAAATTTAATAATAACAAAAAATGGTCCAAAAAACGTGGTCCGTCTCTTTATTTGTGAAAAGAAGAAGAAGACCGGAATTAGTTTCTGTTACCTTATAAACTACTAGAATAAAAATAATAATGCTGCTAATACGTGTGGGCACTAGGGCAGTAAAATGACGCACATAAGAACTTTCTGCGAATCAATTTGATGGTAGCGGCCCTCTGAGACAGAAAAGGGGGTGCAGCAGCGTGCTGCAACGTGTGGTGCAAAACAGAATGAGACCAAATTTTCAGATTAAACTCTTAACAGAATTATACTTCTGTATGGAGGATAGGAACACGATTCTTATTTTTCCAGGTTAGACTCTGAATCAGATGAAACTCTGAGAAAAGAATGGTGCTATCTATTGCAACTCGTCGGCCTTTATAGCCGCCGCATCCAGTTATGAGCTCTCGCCTCTCGGTGTTGCCCTAGCGACATTTATTGCAATTGCTTGTATTCTGACTGAGGCGAGGGCGAAATCGGCTGACTGGAGAAATGTCATTTGATGACATAAGGAACGTAAATATACAGGGATATGTAAGTATGCTTTATGATATTTTGGTTCTTAAAGAACTAATATCATAATTGCTTTCTTTGGATTTTGTGTATAATTTTAGACAAAATAAGCTGTCACGGACTGCGGACTTGAGCGGTTATAACAATATAACCTAGTGTGGAAATTTCACTATTGTCCTGCTGACATTTCATCTGGGTGGAGACGTGCAGCATTTAATTAGATAAGTATTCTGAGACATTTTAAATTAGTCTTAATACTTTGTGTTCTTTTTTTTTCATCAAGTGGATTGAACACAGGCCATTGATGGTATCAAATTAGAAGCCACCAGTAATGATAGTATCCCACCCAGATTTATTAAGCTTCTCCTTCCAGTTATATGTAGTTCTCTGTTATATACATATATTCAACTTGCCTCACGTATTCTCAATTTCGTAGTAAGTGGACAAATTCTGCAGTATTACCGCTGGTAAAGAACTTTGCTCCTAACGATCCAAACAACTTTCGTCCTACATATAAGTATAGTATACTTCCTAGGGAAAGTATTAGAGAGGTTGATGGCCCCGTAAATTATTAATTTTGTCGAGCGGAATGATATGCTCTTCAAATGCAGTCTAGTTTCCGCCCTGGGCATAGCTGCGAGACTGATTTACTGAAAGTCACTATAGATATTCGAAGGGCGTTAGATAATAATCATCTAACTATATTAGTTCTGCTTGATTTTTCCTAAAGCTTTCGACAGCGTTGAACCACACACTTCTTCTACACAAGCTGCATGACAAATTCTTTTTCTCCCCGAACTGCAATTAAAATGATCAGCGAATTTTTATCCAATCGCTTCCAACAAGTCCTAGTTGATTGAGTTAAATCTAACTTCCTTCCAATCGATTCTGGAATTCTACAAGGTTCTATTATAGGTCCTTTACTTTTCACCTTGTTTATAAATGATCCTGTTGCATGTTTAAATGGATTCCGAATTTGCATATATACGCTGATGACGTGCAACTCTATCTGTCTAGACCTATTGGATTGCAGGAAGACTAATCGAATCTAACTGGCTCCTGCTCAATCCGAAAACGTCGACCTGCTTAGCCTAGGGATGCGTGGGAACTGCCTAATATACTGCTGAATAATGAGATATTAACTTCTCTCCGAAAAGGTTACTAGCCTTGGAGTTGTCCTTAGCAGCAAACTAACCTGCTACGCTCAATTTTGTAGTATAGTCAGCAAAATTTATGGTGGCCTCCGCATGTTTTGGCTCTCAGGGAGGTTATTGTCAGTTGGTCTGCTACTCAAACTGGTCAAGGCTCTGATTGTCCCTCATTTTGTTTACTGCAGCACTATCTTCTCTTCCCTCGATGCAGGCTATAATCGTAAGCTAAGTGTAGCATTCAGCGATTGGTTGCGATTTTTTTATGGCATACGTCGCTTTGATCATATATCCGAATATATTCCCTCAGTTCTGGGATGTTCGTTGAATGCTAGTCGTGATGTCACCGCCCTAAGATTTCCTACATTGTCTAATAAATACGCCGTTCACCAATGTACTTATTCAAATACCTTGGTTCCTTGCACTCGCACCGCCACTTCAGCCTACTTATACCCCGATTCCGCACACTATTAGAATGATTGTTTCGACGAGAATTTTCAGAGAGCAGTTAGTTCAATATTAGTATCCACTGAAATGGTTTGAGGTCATTAATGTTTGGGGAGGATCCGGTTCTGACAAGCATGATTTGTTGAATTTATACCTTCATCTTTCTTTAGTTTATCTTATTCTTTTCTTCACATCTTTATATTATTTTGATTATTGTAAGAACATACTTAGTTGTAAGATAGCATAAATTTCTTCGTTTCAATTTTTTATTAAAACCCGAGTAAATAAAATTTTTCTGACTTAAAAAGCAGTAAGTAAAAAAAATATTAGATTATTTCAAAAAAAAAAAAACAAATGGAAAAATAATATAAGTAATATATTACCGATTCAAACCGTTTTGGTCTGATTGGATAACCGCAGGTTGAATGAGCATATCTGATATAATACGAATACTTTAGCTCCTTAAATATGGCCATGCCCCAACTTTATCAGCTCGTATCCATTGGAGGACAGGATAGTTTATAAATGGCGACAGTGCGACCTAGCCTTTGCAAAATCCAGAGATGATAATGATAGGAACATAAATCCGGGATGGATAACATTATTACATATCAGTCATTGCCACAAAGAGGGTGATGACGTGATTGAGTGACAACCATGCTATGGGTGCATGTCCCTTAAATAACTTGACGAAAATTTTACTAGGACATTACCCAATTAATATTGTACTTAAGTACATACCAGCTATCTCAAACCACTAATAAAACATTACTGATGAGTCCTGTGGCAGGGACGAAACCTGGTCGAACTGAGCCTAACTAAGTCTGCACGACTGGGCTTAATATCTCCTTTTTGACTTATACAACTGACAGACTTATGAAGATTACAGCTTCTAAAAATTTACTGCAATCCTCTATTTTAGGTAACACAAATTAAGTACTCTAAATTCCCCAATAATTTAGCACACTGCATTTGAGTATGGAGTTACTTATATCGAAAATTCACCATATGTCTCATAACTTGAGAGGTAGTAATGCTCCAATTCTACGTTGAGTTTATCATATATTTTTCTGAAAAGAAATACGGTATGGAGTTTAGGTTGAGCATATCTGATGAAATACAATAGGGGCGCTTAATTTGATAACTCTAGTATGTGAAGAGGTGAGTATTTCGATTAAAACCCCGAAAGAAGTTAGTCAGTCTGTAGAGTGGAATAAAAAAACAAGAGAAAGAAAGGAAAAGTTGAGGCAGTAGTTGGGAATGGTTAGTGCGAGCAAAATCCAAACAAGTAAATTGGTGTCGAAATTCAGCAAAAAGGGATGGAGGCACGGCCGGACTATAGGCCCGAGCAAAAATACCCCAAACCGGCCCCATTGGATTTTCAAAAATGGCTTTTCTAAGAAACAACCCAGATTGTTAGGCTGATTTCCCACTGCGCCCAGCAGTGTAAGATAGATTTTTCTATTCGCACGTCATTTTTACACTTAGTGTATGTATGGCCAGAATGGAGCTCTTCCCTTTGAACTGAGCAAAAGAAAGTTAAAATGCTTGCCGAAGAGAAGTCGTCTGGAAAACGAAATACTACACATTTATATCAGTGCTTTCATAGTGAGTCAAACAAAATAAAAACAAACTTTTCTTTACGTGTGATTGACACCGATATAGATATTCGTTTAATCGCAACTGTTAATCAAAAAATATTAGTAGTAAGTGCGAATTTTAGCTAATATTTTCTCTAGCTTCTACTTTCTACGCTTTTATTTGTTATCATTTTGTCTGGTATTGCCTGACTGAATCTGATCTTTTGAGGTAAATCTAATGTAAAAATATACTCCTAATTGAAATGAACATTTCAAAGAACAAGTTAGCAACTCAAATTAAAAGAAGATTTAATTTTTAGAAAACGGTTTTTAAAAAAGCTTAAATTATCAATCCTACAGCGTTAAGCTAAGTTATTGGCGAAAATTTATCCTGAATTTTAGCAAGAGAAGTTTTGGTTAGAGATGTCATCACCAGTAAGTCTCCAAAAAATCTAGCTTGAATTTATCTGCCCGGACCGTTCTTTAGCGCGCCAAAATTATTTATTGTCTGAGTTCTGAGATTTGATAAATTTATTGACTGAATTTTTGTAGCCAAGTACCTACAGATGAATTGATTTTATTTTCGAGGCAGTATTTTCAATATATTGTTATTTTTTTTTATTGTATACATTCTGCATTTTTTTTTTATATTCTTCATATTTCCAAATAATTTTAACTAGTTAGGCACCTGTGTTTAAAAATTATTATGAACGCGCGTTGAATTTCCGTAAAAAAAATTGCAAAATGCTTCTTCTTCTTCTTTTTACTATATCTTTTCTCTGATTCTCCGCTATCATATTTTAGCTACTAAAGAATGGCACGATATTGAAGACGCGCTAAAATTTAGTTTAGCGCGGACATTAGTACTAGGCTTTAGACCCGAAATGGTTCCCCAAGATAAAAAGGAGTTAGTCAATAGCGGGCATAACTTAATATACAGTATATGTTAGATCATATAGTTATAGGATTCAGATTTAATTAAACATTTTCCCCAAAGAATTAAACCTTCTCCATAAAAAATTAAACAACTACGCTGTAGTTCCTTATATGATTAACGACGTTAATTGTGTGTGTCTTTAATCAAATTACAATTATGATTATTGTATGATAAATTCACAGCACGTAATGATAATCGAGTTATTATTTTGTAACCTAAAATGCTAGTAAAGAATTCCACAGCCGCCATTACGCAGTGGTGGATACAAGGGGGGTGGGGCGATCGCCCTCCCGCTATAGCTCTAATAAAGTCAAAATTTTTAAGTACTCTAATCATATAAAATCAGAAAATATATATAAAAAAAAATCATTTTAAAAAAGACTGCCTCTAAATCCACACTGAAAAATTGAAAATAATTTCTTCATTTTATATTTTAATTAAATATTGAAATTATATTAAAATTTATTTGTGTATAAAATTTAAAGGTACAAAAAGAAAGCAAAGTCTGAGCAATCTGATGTTTTCAAAAAATTTGTATATTTGTATTTAATG
This sequence comes from Dioctria linearis, assembly GCA_963930735.1. Classification (NCBI taxonomy): domain Eukaryota; kingdom Metazoa; phylum Arthropoda; class Insecta; order Diptera; family Asilidae; genus Dioctria; species Dioctria linearis. The sequence goes on along the minus strand of CAWVNZ010002333.1, from coordinate 49,164 downwards.
GAATATATCATCTGTATATTGGAAAGTCGTAAGTGCATATTTTATGATTTTAGTAAATCAACTTTTAAATTTTAAGCCTTCAAAAATAAAAACTGTATGACACAAGTTTTTCGCTTTACTTTGTTTCATTGATGTTCCAATTAAATGATAAAAAATTCGTATTGCTCGATATTGTATAATAATTGTCGTTAACTAATATAAACCTGAAGCAAAAACATATATGCCAAAAAAAATTTGTTAAAATTAATTACTAGCACGAACGATTTTCTAAAGGAGATCAATAAATAAATATTAATGTTATTTTATGGTATCAGATAACTGAATGCCTTTGAATAAGCTATAGAAATTCTTAATAGAATCATACTGCATGTATATGCTTCAATCAATTATTACAACTTTTTCAAAAATTTATTAATTTATTTTAGTCTAAATAAAGCCTGAAAATATGTTTTATCCTGCTTAGACAAAAAAGGCGGCAAATCTTTTATGTTCTTTATTTTTTTCTTCGGTGGCTGGAAGATAGTATTTTTAGAGTTCGAAGAAAACCTTTTTCTGGTCTCATTAAGAAGTTCGCTTTAAAGATACGATCAATCTCCCGGCTGAAGTTTTATATTTCAGCTTAAAAAGATCACCTGTTCCATGAAAACAGAACACTCTGAAAATTAAGCTGAGTTGTTTTTTATTAGCAAAATATTTGAAACCAGTTGTGGTTCTTTCGATTACTCGTAAAATCACATTTCAATATTCATGCTGCTTAACATCCTGAGCAATGATAGTGGGCTGTGATTTCTGTATGCTTCAAATATTTGTCTAACACTGTAATGTAACATTGTGAACACTATTCATTTCCTAGATTTGCGAATAGCCCGATTCTGAAAACTTTTTGTTGTCATTCAAAAGTTGCAATATAGCTGTGGAAGTTATTCTGTTTTGGTTTTGAGGGATACATGAATCCATTCCACAGAAATATATGTTCGCCATGTGAGCCATTCAGTATAATTTTTGTCAATAACTTTTTAAGAACTGATACTAAATCATTCCCTGAACGCCGCTAAGTAATTCTGTCCATACGGCGCAATATGTTATGTTTTTTTTTTTAATTTGGTAAAATAATGTAGCAGTTAGATTATACCTACGTTCAATTTTCGTTTATAATAAAACATCGAAGCAAATACCTTTGGTAAATTGAAGACACTCTGCAAATCGTATCATATAACAATAGTATTGGGGTCAATGTTTATTCCATCAACTTTTCTTTCATTTTTTAATAAAATCTTAACGAAGTATATTCATCTTAAACACTACAAATATATCAGTGTTCAAGTACGTATTCAATAGACAAACCAATGTGAAGATGGGTTCGATTCTTTATCCTTAACCCATTGTTCAACGCTAAGAGTTATTGATAATGTTATGAGCACAAGAATAATTATCAATTTCTGTGAGGTTATCTTGAATATAAATAAAATGTTCACAATATATTTCACAATTTTAAAAAATTGCTGAGGAGGTAAACAGTTATTTAAGCCTACTGCCATTTTCGTAATTTCTGTTTGAATTTAGTTCGAGCCCCAACTTGCTTAATAGCAGGAAATAAAAAATCTGAATGATGTGCGTTCATTGAAATTAAAATATCGAAGTTTATTTTACATTTTATATGTTATGAAAAATTCTTTTATATGCACTCACGTTATTTTTTATTATAGATACCTATGCCTTTAAATATTGGTAATATTACTCAAAATTCTATTAATCGAATTAACTCCATTAAGGGGGTATTCTAGTCTAGAGGCCCGAATTTTAGGTGATTTTTGAAGTGTCTTAAAAAGGCCTTGAAGAATTGGCGCGTGATCATGCCCACGATTCCAACCCGCCTAGCAATCCCAAAAAAATAAAATAAAAAAGATTATTAATCTAGAGTAATGTCGCTATGTCCGGAACTAGGGAAAAGTTGAAAAAAAATTTTTTTTCACAAAATGGCCACTGCCTGAAAAAAAACAAATTTTTGTACCACTTTTTTTGACTTTTTCAAAATTTTTAAAAATAGTAAAAATTGATATTTGGGATGCGGCTAGTTCCGGACATAGACAGGTCTATAAAGAAGACTCTCAAAAAAATTTCAAGTAAATCGGTCTAGTAGAACTTGAGAAATCGTGGGCATCGTCTTGAAAAAGGCAGTTTCGAGAAAAACGAACGCGTTTAAGGGGTAACGCCACTGTAAATTTTTTTGAAAAGTCGTTTTGTTTTTTATTCGCTTAAAAAATAGTTTAAACCCTCTAGAATAAGAAAAAAAAAGTCCCGTGCGAGAAAATTCTTTTTTTTTCCTTTGAAAATGGAGGTCGCCACCAAGCGCGTCAAGCTTGGTCCGAAACATGTCCCGGGAAGATGGCTGTGGAGCCGCCATTTTGTTTTTTTTTTTGTCAAAAATTTATCAATAAAGTTCAATGTATGCCCGATAATACCCTTAATAGATTTTTTTCAAACACCTTCAATTTCGCGAGAAAAAAAATCGTGAAAAAACCTTTTTTTTGCCGTTACCATGGCGTTACCCCTTAAAGTCCATACGTCCACGTGGTTTGGAAGTTAGAATTCAACTGTTAGCAGCTGGATGCAAGTGAGCACTAAATATAAAGATACAAATTTTAAAAATCCTCTTGAAAAGTTAAACTTTGAAAATATGAAAAGAAAAAAAAATCGATTTTTTCGAATTTCTAGACTAGAATACCCCCTTAAGTCGAACAAATTGTTTGTAACTATTTCCACTGATTATACTTCCCTTGCTTCCTCTATTATACCTAAATTAAAAATAAAACTTTCCACACTCATCTTCAGCCTTGCACAAATAACTTCATAGTTAAATGCGCGTATTCTTAAATATAGAGTTATTAGCAAGATCTGTGCATCGAATATAATTTGTTAGCGATATAAGTATTTTACCAGTTTCCGTCATTACGCCCGACTTACAAATTTAAGTTTTGTCGATCAAGTTCTACTTTGAAATGCACCCAATTAGTAGCAAACTAATTGATACAGATAGTAGCTGTAGTTCATTGTTCAGGTATGCAAGTATTTTTATTAATTTTAAAATATTTTCCTTAAGTTTACGAAAGTGCATGTAATACTACACAATCAATCTCTTTCTAAAGAATATGTACGAAGTATACGCAATTTTTACATTTTATATTATCAAAAGAAATTCACATTTCGTAAAAACTATGAAGCAAGTTTCGACAATCGTAAACGTACGTGCGTTCATTTTTACGAAAGGCTTTATACATTTTTAAAAAAATATCTTTGTTAAAATGCGTTATAAATCCTATAAAAATCCTAAAGATTTTAAGTAATTTTGTCCAATACTACGAAAATCTTTCAAATCGAGAATTGTCGTCACTTTCCGACATTTCCGAAGGAATTATTAGAATGTGTTATATAAAAAAGAAATATTTTGGAACGATTGAACAAATGTTAACATTTTAATCGAAGAATATCGCCCTAATGGTCCTCTCCGTCACATTTTGAGTGTACTCTTGTGTACGTACGTTTAGTCGTTTTTAATTCTTTTTCAACAAACCGCTTACAGAAATCATTATCTTAGACTCAAATTGCAAGTTACGTTTGCGCTAATAATTTGAATAAATAATTAGACAAAATTATAAAATTTTCAATTTAGTACATGTTTCCAATAAGTTTAAGAGCATCAAACTCATGAATATTACCGTTCACAAGGATGTAAATTATTTCTTATATTTGGTATATCAGAGACAGACACTTCTAAGATACTTCATTCCAAATATTCCGAGCTAATCTGGGGTTTACAGAAATCATTTGGAATTACGCACTCAGACAAACGGAATACGAAGGAACGACATTTCGGAATAAAAGGAACGACAAGAACTAAAAATGGAATACTTTTGAAGTGATGCGGAACGTATTGAAGAAATATGTATATATATGTCCTAGTAAACTTGTCATTAAATGCCGAGCCGATTGACGAACTCCAACTACCATTTTGAACTAAGGGGTTGCGTTCATAAAGTGTTTTCTAATAAGTACTATTAGATATTAATTCTTTTTAAAGTTTTTAGTATTTTTCAGAAAAATACAAGCATGCAAAAACTTCAAATTTAAGGCTGGAAACTACATAACTTCATCTAGGTGAAATACCTGGCAAAATGAAGTTTTAATGGCTTCCTCTTTCATCACGAAAACGCTCTATGTCTGTGCCACACCCTCTCTCTCGATATGGGAGTTCTTAAAAAAAAAAATCCTGTCTGTCCACATCCACCGTAACTGTACGAATTTAACACAATGCGACTTTTGCCTCTTACCAAAAATAAAAACCTTTTTCGACATTCCAGAAATACTTCCAATCATGGAATCAACGTTGGGATAAGTGCACTTTGAAAGAACATAATTCGAATTTATTGTAAACTGATTACGTTTTTTGTAATAAAACCATTCACCGTATTTTTTATCACACCTCGTAATATAAGTAATTAGTTTTTTCTTATTTCCACTTCTAATTTTAAAATTTTTTAATCGCCCCCCCCCCCCCTAGCGCAAATGTTTGGATCCGCCTTTGCCATTACGTCGAACAGGATTTTCGTATACGCCTTTAGCAAAAAAAAATAAATGTTGCCAAAACTTTAAAGATTTTAAAGTGACTATACCAATGTCGAGTAATGTAGATTATCGTAAGGCAAAAAATGTTGCCATTCTGAAATTCTTTATGAGTACAGCCTCAGAAATAGTAAATGGATCCAAGTCGTCCTTCATATTCCACAGAACTATCCTCTGTGCACGACTCATATTTTATAATTATTTTATATTTCACAAACTTTTGTACATTATTTATATAATATAAACGAATTATATAAATATTTAGGTACTTATTTTACAGCATTTTTATCCAACATTAAGCTTACCTCGGTGAGGAGGTCTAATGTTAAGAAATATTTGACAGCTATTTTTGTATGCTAGAATATCAAATCTCTTACAAAAAAAAAATCTCCACAAAAGTTAAGAAATCAGCGGACATCTCTTAACACTTTACGCAGAATATCAATTTCTTCTAACGGACTTTGACAGCCCAGGTAAGAGGATAAGTACTCTTATTTCTTACATAAAATTAGGGGGTAAATCACCACTTGGACTAACCTTTTATAGCCTACTTTTAGTGACACCATTCAAAATATAGGAAACAAATGAAATTTATAGTTAAGAAAAATATCGAAGAAATGACAGATATACTAAGAATTAATCCACATTTTTATTTACATACATACAAAATTCGACTATAAAAGAAAACAATAGAAATCTTTGAATTTTGCAAAAAAAACAAAAAACAAAAAAAAAACTTTTACTATGATCACTGTAGAAAAAAAAACATACCAAAATAAATATTGAATTTGTTCAATGACTTGCTGAAAGGTGGTAAAAAAAATAAATAACCCGGACTATGCCAAACGAGTTCTGTTGAAGATATTATGTAAAACTAAAAATCAAATTCTCCCGAAAGATTCATTTTACGAACTCTGAACCTGGGAGATACTTTAAAATAGTCGAAAAGTCTTCTCTCATCAGAAATAAATTACTCAACCCACGACTTTCTTTTATTTTATTTTTATTATTGCATAACTATTATCGATTACCATTTTTTCAAAGTTTAACCTTGATAAATACCTTTTACAAATAAAATTTAGATACATATATAAGTATCCACTTCTCATATGTAATATTCAGTTCGCATTTGATTTTTTCAAGATGAAACACTTTGCTCAGTTTTTTGTAGTATTCGCAATTTTAGCGATGGTAATATCTGCACCTGTGTACAACAGTGATTTGGATAGAAATGCTAAATCATTAATCGATACAAAAACTATTAGTCCGGATGGTAACTATTACTATAGGTAAGGCAGGCGAATAAAAATAATAATAATAACAAGAAAAATAAAAATAATTATATCCTCTCTCCCTTCCTAGATATTACGTGGATAATGGTATAACACAAGAAGTTAAAGGAACCTTAAAAGAAATAAATGGCGTACAGTTTTATAGTGTTACAGGATCATACTCGTATCGACTTGATAATGGAAAAAATCTCAACGTTGAATATATTGCAGATGAAAATGGTTTCCGAATTTTATCTCGTATGTTACAAAAGAAAACAATTTATTTGAGTTTATTATTATTTATTTATTTATTTATCTTTTCAGTCAAGGAAGAATATCCTTTGGCTGCTGCACCTGTAATCGATCCAAAAGCTGTGGCTAGTTTATTAGGAGGATAAAATGATGTGATAAATATTTTCTGTTTCTTTAATAAAATTTATTCTTAGTTTTAAGTGTTTTTTTTTTTTTTGCAAATTATCGATAACTCGAAGCGCAATGTAAAAATGTGGCTTTAGGCGACTACAAAATTATTGCACACTGTTGTAGATTCCAGAATTTTGACTCATACTTTCTAAAGCCTGGAGACTTTGAGAAAATTTCATCTAAAAAATAAAAAAAATAATAATTGCTCTTCGTAGAGAGAATGAGATGATTGGATGTATACTACAAAGGCAATCGGTGCGTAATAAGCCAATATTAATGACTGCAGAATAAAAGCCACTCGCCCTGTAAAAATTTAATCTAATCTAATCTAACTAATTGCGACTTTTAAAATAAGTACCTACTTTTCACAGTTTTGTTTATGACCCCATAAATGAGAAGCGTTAAAATTTTTTAGGCAATTCCATCATCTATATGAGATTTACATACTAATCCTGAGATATTCTTCAAGTATATGAAAATGAGTAAAGAAACCTTCGCTTATGTCAAAGAAAGAACCTACAAGAATATAGCGGTTACCAAAATTAGAGCACTGCACAAAAATTCAAATCCCAAAAAGCCTGCCACAAGACAAGAACGTATTCAATTCGGATGAAAGTGTATACTCAGGGATATTTGGAGTCGCTGATCACAAAATCGAAGTCAAGTTTCGAAAAAAAAAATTGCGGCTCCAGCATATTGGAACTTTTGGGGTCGCTGACCATTAATTCGAAGTCAAATTTCGAAAAAAAAATTGGGGCATTGGGACTCGATGTGGATGGCTATTCTTTGTGGAAAGTCATTTTGATTTGCACAGAATTCATTTTTTAAAAGTCTTGAAAAAATTACGAAAAAACTGCCGAAAATGCATTGCATAAAAATTATAATCGAAACCGAAGTCGCAGCTAGTTGCAGCTAATTTTTGAATATTTTTTGATGAAATATCTAAGCATTTGGTTTAAGAGGCGGGGTCGAAAAGGTTTTTGACTTATTATTTTTTCTAACGCGACTTTTCGGAACTTCACCAAATAAAAAGTACGACTACTTTTATTAATGACTTACTATTTTATATTTTGTTAATAGTAATTTCGTGCAAGAGCAAGAGGTAGGTAGGGACACTTCCCTTTTTTTAACGATCATAATACATACTAGGTGTACCACTACAAATATTCCAACCACTAAAAGTCCCTAAAAATAATTCTTTCTTTTTTCTCGACTTTTGGTCGGCTTGGGACCACTATGCGCTGCAGCTCATTAAAAAATTAAAAAAATTACTGCTTGGTGTCTCGCCGCAACGTGAACAGCCTTAGCGTTGATATAAACACTCACTTTGCTCATAGAATTTGCATGAAATCATTTTATCTGTTAACTCTTCATGACCTGGTGTAACTTCACTTCTTTGCGAACTCAGCCTAAAGCACATTAAATAAATAAAATAAATAGCTCAAAACTAAATTCGACTAAAAGACAAATAATAAGTTTTTAATTTTGCGACAAATTAGTATTAATATTTTATGAATACTAAACAAAGCAAAAATAAAAGAAAAATATTTCTAAAAACTGATAAAAAATTGATCAAACATGTTTTCATTCAAGCTAATTATGTAAAACTAAAAATTAAATTCTCCGGAAAGATTCATTTTACGATTGGAGATACTTTAAAAAGGAACTAAATTACTTTAGCCACCACCACACCTTTATTAAATTTCTATTTATTTTTTATTTTTGCAAAAATATTATCATATGGTAATAGAAAGTTTAACCTTGATAAATACCTGTTACTAATAAAATTCATGATTATTCTTGTTGTGTAGGTATATAAGTGTCCACTTCATCTCTATTATTCAGTTCACATTTGATTATTTTCAAAGATGCAACACTTTGCTCAGTTTCTTGTTGGATACGCAATTTTAGCGGTGGTAATATGTGCACCTGCATATATAACAGTGATTTGGATAGAAATGCTAGGACGTTAGTAGATACAAAAACTATTAGTCCGGATGGTAATTATTACTATAGGTAAGGCAGGCGACTAAGAATAATAATAATAATAACAATAAAATAAAAATAATGATATCCCCTATCCCTTCCTAGATATTACGTGGATAATGGTATAACACAAGAAGTTAAAGGAACCTTAAAAGAAATAAATGGCGTACAGTTTTACAGTGTTACAGGATCATACTCGTATCGACTTGATAATGGAAAAAATCTCAACGTTAAATATATTGCAGATGAAAATGGATTCCAAATTTTATCTCGTATGTTACAAAAGAAAACAATTTATTTGAGTTTAATATTATTTATTTATTTATTTATCTTTTCAGTCAAGGAAGAATATCCTACGTTTGCAGATCCCGAACCAAAACCAGAACAAAACCAATAATTAATCCAAAAGCTATAGCTAGTTAGATTTGGGGAATTAAAAGTGGATGAATTTGATTATTTCTACTGGACACTATTATGTCCAGTAGAGCTTGTTGTCTAAATTCCAACTCTATCATTTGTAGTGTCAGACTAGAGACAATTTCTTGTCTTATTTGGTGGGCTGTCAACTCGTCTGTTGTATTCCTCAGATTGTTAATCTGGTTGGTTATCTGACGCTGTCGTTCAGACAGGGAAGATAGGGGTTTCTGAATTTGTTCAAATGTGGTTTTTATTACGCTGATCTGTTGTTTTTCCAGATCAGCTAAGGTTTGAGTATTTACCTCTAATTCGCTTAGTCGGCTGTACACCTCTTGTTCGTTTCCACTATCCATGGTACCGAAAAGATAATGCATCGCATTTCCAATTCCATCGAAGATGGATCGGGGCTTGCGCGATTTGGGCACAGCTTCCCTAATAACACTGGTACGCCTATTGATATTTTCCATTAGGGCGTGTATATGTTTTGTCTGTAGCGTACAAAGGTCCTGTATAGAAGACCCATTTCCACACAATTGGTGTATGTAGTGTTCCGCTCGTTCTGCTAGTCGCGTCTGATTTTCCAACTCGGCGAGATCTAACTCAGTGATGATGCTCCAAGTGTCGTGGTAAACTGATAGGCTTCCAAGATCCTCAAATAGTACTCCCGTATTATTTAGGGGCGTTATAGAGTAAGGTTCCTCCGCGAGGGCTCCTATTATGAGCAGGAATAGTCCGTGGAAAATGATGGACTGCATTGTTATCTAGGAGAGGATAGGATAGGGTATTAAAATGGGTTTTTATTTGACTTTATAGCTTACATGCTATTATATATGTGTCTTTGAATTACTTAAATTATATTGACACCATGTTATTCGTAGAAAGGTTTTAGACGGTTGTTATGTACCGTGACCTCTCGTTTACGAATTTTTATTGTGGTGTTTACAGTACTAGGGATACCGGTTACCGTGTAGGGTCCTACCCAAATCTGGGAGAGCTTATGTTTACGACTCTCGCTCTTGAGTAGAACCTTGTCTCCTCTGTGAAATGTCAGGGGACGTACAGCTTTGTCATAGTAATTTTTCGAGCGTTGTTTACTCATCAGAAGGTTTTTCCGTGCCATGGCGTAAGACTTTTGAAGCTTATACCTGAGAATATGGTAGTAGCTCTCGTGGTTATACACGGGTTCGGGGTCTCGCCTTAGGTTGGACGGAACGTCCGCTGTAAAGCCGTAGAGGCAGTCCATGGGAGTTAATTTTGTCCCTTCGTGTACACTGTTGTTGTACACGAAAGCAGCGGTTCGCAGATAACTATCCCATGACCTGGGATTTTCGTCCACTATAGTTCGTAGATATTCAATCAACGGTCTATGTGCACGTTCGAGTGCTCCATTTGATTGGGGATGATAAGCTGAGGTTTGCAGCTTATTTATCCTGAGTAGTTTGCATACCTTTTTGAATAGGTCACTCAGGAAATTACTTCCCTGATCGGTGACTATTCTTTTGGGAATGCGGTAGCGCGTGACGATTTCGTCGAAGAAAATTTGCGCTATCGTTATAGCTTCTCCATTTGGTATGGCATACCAATCTACGAACTTCGTGAGGTTGTCCTGAAACGTTAATATATATTTGTTTCCAGATTCAGTTTCCTCTAGTGGGCCGACTATATCTAGGTAGATTTTGTCGAATGGTTGTTCCGCTATGTCTGTAATCACCATCGGCATTTTATACTGTGGTGAGGCCTTCATGGTTTGACATTTGGCACACCGCTTAATGTGCTTTTTGATGTCACTAAGCATGTGCCTCCACCAGTACTTTCTTCGAATCCGTTTATAGGTTTTTATCACTCCCTGATGGCCGCCAAAGAGAGAATCATGATAATCTTTTAAGATTAATTGAATCTCCTCTGGGCTTGTGATTACTTCAGGTGGACGAGCTTCGTCTATAATTGGTGGATTGGTACTAGGTGGACTGTCATGGTCTGCGGTCTCTTCTGGATGATGAGTTTGTTCTTCTTGTTCTATTAGTTTGGCCTGGCTGTCTGGATTTGTTCCACTTTCCTGAATGTTTCGTGTCTGGGCTCTTGTTACTGCATTGCATTGCAGACACTCCTTAAGGTCCGATGAGTGTTTTTCCTCCTCTATGTCCGAGTCCATTTGGTGGTGGACTATAGCTTCTACCGTGAAGGTTGTAGTTTCCTTGTCTTTGTTATTTTCCCGTGGAATGCGGCTTAAAGCGTCGGCATTCGTGTTGTACTTTCCGGGCTTATATTCAATTTTATAATTGAACTCGGAAAGTTTATGGTGAAATCTCACCAGACGGGATGTGGGGTCCTTAACATTGAAGACTCCCTTGAGTGGTTTGTGATCTGTATAGACCGTGAACTCTCGGCCTTGCAGATAACACCTGAAATTTTTAGTCGCCCAAACTATAGCCAGTAACTCTTTCTCAATCGTGGAATAGTTACGTTCGGCTTTGTTCAGGGTACGGCTGGCGTAGGCAATTGGCTGGTCACTTCCTACCTCTCCTTGAGAGAGAACTGCTCCAAGAGCCTCGCTGCTGGCGTCGGTGGTAAGGTTAAAGGGTTTTGAAAAATCGGGATATATTAAGAGTGGAGGGGAAATTAAAGCGTTCTTAATGCTTTGAAATGCCTCTTGGCATTTCTCAGTCCACTTAAACTTTACATCCTTTCGGAGTAAGTTTGTTAGTGGACGTACTGTTTTCGAAAAATCGGGTATGAATTTTCTGTAGTAATTGGCAAGGCCCAAAAATGATTGTACTTGCCTTACTGTCTTAGGGATGGGGAAGGTTTGGACGCATGCCGTTTTGCTAGGGTCAGGTAGTGCTCCTTGGTTAGAACATTTGTGTCCTAAATACACTACCTCCCGCCTGAGAAATTGACATTTCTCAGGTTGAAGTTTCAGGTTATTTTCTCTTAACCTGTCAAAGACTTTTCGAAGCTTTTCGTTGTGGTCTGCCAGACTTTTTCCATAGATGACGATGTCATCTAAGTAGACGAAACATTCTAGGCCTTGTAGGCCAGTTAATATGAAATTCATTAAACGCTGAAATGTGGCCGGGGCTCCTTTGAGTCCGAACGGCATACGTTTGAATTCATAATGCCCGTAGTTGGTACTAAAAGCCGTTTTTGCTCGATCTTTCGGATCGACGAGTACCTGATGATAGCCATTGGCTAGGTCTAGGGTGGTGAAGTATCTTGAATGGCCCAGTTGATCGAGGATATCCTCAATCCGAGGTAGAGGGAAGGCGTCGCCAATCGTTTTTTCATTCAACTTGCGGAAATCAACGACGACGCGCCACCTTTTCTCACCGTCTGGTCCCGCTTTTTTGGGGACGACTAGCAGTGGTGAGTTCCATGGGCTTTTGCTGGGCTGGACAATGTCGTTGTCAAGCATTTCTCTGAGTTGCTCATTTATTACATTTCGCTGTGTCTCTGGTAACCGGTACATCTTTTGGTTAATGGGTGCTTGGTCTTGCACCAGAGGGATGTCATGGGTGATGGCATTGGTATGTGTAAGCCTGTCACCTTTTAAAAAGAATATGTCATCATATTCGTAACAGAGATTTTTTATTGAGGCTTTTTCCTCAAAATTTAAAGTTTCATCCAGACTGAGTTCTTGCTCTAATCTGGTGAGGCGGGGATGAATACTGGTGTCTTCTTGCTCGACATCGTTTGGGAACAAGTATTTTATGTGTTGTAGGGTGGCCGTCTGTTCAGCGCTTCTTGCCCTATTTTTATTATTCTTAAATCTAGTCTTCTTTAATGATTTTATATTACTGATTTTACCTCTTAACCTACTTGTTTTATATATGAGAGGCGCTGGGCCAGGTGGATCTGCGGGAGTTGCTAACGGCAGACCTTTTGTATGCTGGCCAGCGTCTGACGTTGGGGTTTTCAGGAGGGACCCGCAAGCGTCTTGGAGCAGTTTCTTATGACTGCTTAATTGACTGGGGCTCTTATGCCCTATTTCTTAATCTTAGATCTAATTATATTTTGATGCTCCTCATCGCCGTCATTTCGACTCATGGGATTCAAAGGATGGGCTGTTGCAATATTTTTGTCTGGCTCTCGTTTGATGGGGACGACAGTGTAGTCTTTAATGGGAACCAGATTTAGGTTCACGCTGTTTAGAACTACTTGTGTACTGCGTGTATTGAGGATTCCGATAGGGACTGCTTTTAACCCAGCTGAGAGTAAGCTGTTTGCTAAGAAGACTCCGTCGTCTATTTCTTTCGACAGACTGAGCATTTCTTCCTGCAACTGCAACGGAACTTTGACTACGATCTGAGACCTTGCTGGTACGCACACAGGTTCATTTAAATTCACCTGATACTGTCCAGTCTTACGGGCCGGATCTTCGGTAATCAAGTCACCCTTATCGCGTTCTTGTAAGTCACAGCCGACTTCTTCTGACTGAGAAGCTTTGAGAACACTTCGGGTAGAAGGTGTATCCCCGTCGGGTTTAATATCTTCTACCAGTGTCTCTTTGTTGACTGTGTTTGTGAACACGGGTTGTCCGATGCGGTTTCTAATGGAACAGCAAACTCTTCTGGATTGGTTTCCGTGCGAGGAAATCGCAGAACCTTGTTGGGTCCCTCAACATTACAATTTTTGGCTAGGAAATCATTTCCTAGTAAGCCGTCGTCAGAAATACCTGGGATATTTTTTACCACCTGAAAGTTGCAAGGTAAGTTACTTTTTAGCAGGAAGTTTCCTTGGCAACTTCCTAAGGTTTTTCCGGTGCCAAAGGGGCTTTGAAGCGTTAGTTTTTTATTGGGATTTATTAGCTCGCGAGATTTGAGAGCTTTTTTCTTAATTATACTGATCTCAGCGCCGGTGTCCACTATTAGCTGGGCCTGACCATTTAGACTTATGTCTAGAGGGAGTCTGGCGGTGGGCACACTGAAGTCGGGCGGCTGAGAAGACCCTTTTATATTGCTGGTAGGGTTTATAGTCGAGCCGGGGAGTTTTGGGTCGACTCTTTGTCGTTTCCCTGTTTTTTATCCTCCCATTTTTGCTTTTGTCGACACTCGTCGATCTTGTGTCCGCGGCGCCCACAAAAATCACATTTTTGTCTTATATTAAAGACTCTGGGGCCTTTTGTATTGCTTGGGTCTGACTGTGGGGGATTGCTAGGCGATCCTCTTGTGAAACGATTTGCAGACTGTGTTTGGTTGTTTCGGCGGCAGTCGCGAATGTCATGCCCGTAACTTCTACAGTTAGAGCAGAAGGGGGTGTTTTTGCGTTTTAAACACTCCGTGTAGGTGTGTCCCCGCTTCTGGCAGAAATTACAGGTGATGTTTTGTACCAGATTCTGTGTATCCGGTTGTCTAGATTCCCTTCGTGGAAACGGCGGGCGTAGTGGTTGAGCATGAACGTATGGGGGATTAAACTGTCTGGGCTCTTGTGCTCGTGGTGATGCATACATGGGTGGCTGTGGTGCTTGATTGTAAGGTGTTCGGCTAAGAGCTCGAACTCGAAGACTTGGGTCTATTGGTGCCATTGGATATGGCTGCTGCGTTAGCGGCGTTTGGACGAACACTGTGCCTGCTTGTAACTTTTCCATATCTAAAGCCTTTTGTATCAGCTGCTCTAGATCATTTTCTACCAGAGTGAGGAGGTACTGGCATAGGTGGGGATTGTTCACTCCACTTTTGAGGGCATTCTTGGCGAAGTCCGCCAACTGTGTCTTCACAGCTGGGGCTGCCGTTGCTCCGTACTTCAGTACCGCTGCCTCATTGCAAAGCATCAGCAACTGCTTCACTCTTGTTGTGAAGGCAGTGAGAGTTTCCAACGGGTTTTGCCTCATTGTGATCAATTTGTTGACCAACTCTTGGTACGATTCTCGTGGTAAATAGGTTCTGTTCAGACGTTCCTCCACCTCACTAAAAGTAGTTGGAACGTCCGAAGCAAACAGCTGATAAGCATCGCCACGAAGTCTTGTGGGCAAGATATGTAGGAAGGCTGGTTTTTCTTCCTCACTTAAACAGTGTAAGGCCTGTTTGCAACAGCCAATAAATGTTTGTAGCTCACGACCTAGCTGTGGGGTATTTTCACCCGAAAACAGAGGAACTAGTTGTGCCGTGAGCTTGGCCACCTTTGCATAATCTACCATTGTGATTATCTTTTTATTTAAACTTTTGTAGGGTAGTCTACTGGTGCTTTGACGAGTTTCAGGGCTGGTTTCTGGACTAGAATCCGTGAAGGATACTTCTAGCCAGCCACTAAGGAGATTTTCTGCGGTTGTTTGGTCACCACTAATATCACTGACACTAGTATCACTATCAGCACTTACAACTACACTGGCTGTGGTCTTATCTATACCTAAAGAACGCGAAAGCCCGGCGAATTCGATAAGCTCCTGTTTGAATCGCTCTGTTTCTTTTTTGAATTTTTCGATTTGCGTCAGCCTCTGCTCTCTGCCTTGACTTAATCTGTGGTCAAGTGCGTCGCAGTGCGTGACAGTGAGCTTATCGGATTCACGTGCCTTCTCTAATAACTTATCTAAAAATTTATCTAGACTTACTTTAGATACAACTGTGGGCC
The DNA here is from genome assembly GCA_963930735.1 of Dioctria linearis. Lineage (NCBI taxonomy): Eukaryota > Metazoa > Arthropoda > Insecta > Diptera > Asilidae > Dioctria > Dioctria linearis. The sequence continues at coordinate 33,883 of CAWVNZ010002333.1, read as the reverse complement.
CTGTTAAAACGGTGCCGCTTCGAAGGCGAACTCCTGTTGCTTCTTGCTGTGCTGGGTCGTCTTCTTGGGCGTTTTCTGTACCTTCCCGGAGGTGTTGGAGATTTTCACCTGGGGATTTCTCCGCGTCGGATGAAGGTATGTAGTCTAATCTCGTGCCTGTCTCAGGTGCCGGTGTCGAGCTTTCTCCTGACATATGCGTCCCGCGTTGTCCAAAAGGGGGGCTTCCAGCCTTCTTAGAGTACTCCCTTCTGGGATGCTTTTTGCTGCTAGGGGGGCTCCTGCCGTCTTAATTCCCTTGGCTGAGATTGAAAGGGGGGCTTTTGCCGACTTCGAGATCCCTTTCAATCCTGGAACGAAGTTACAATTTTCCGGTGCTTCTTTTTGCTGCTGGGGGGGCCCTAGGCCTACTTACTTCCCCTGGATATGGTTGAAAGGGGGGCTTAAAGCCTTCTTCGAAATCCCCTTCAACCCAGGAACGGTGATATCTTCCTTCTGGAGTTGGTTTTAAATGTGTGTCCGTTGTCCTGACTTCTTTTCGGCTGGGAATGAGCTTCTATTAGTGAGTCCAGGTCCCCTGATGATTTCGTTTCTTTTTCCACTCACTGGGGTGAACGCTTGCTCGCCTGGAGCAGAGGCGCCTATAGATGAGATCTACCCCGAGCGTTGGGGGTGACGTGGCCTTATAGTGTGGCTAGTGTCACAGGTTCCCCGTAGATTCGTGTAGGACCAAGGCTTTTCAAGCGTTTACGATCGTTTAACTTGATCAAGCTTCCTTGATCCTACCGGCTGCGCCAATTTGTTATATTTCTTTTTTACGTACCTTCGTGTTGTCTGGGTACAATAAATATCCAAAACACTTTTTTTTTTTAAATTAGAACATAAACTTTTTATCTTTATTTAAGAGTAGAACTTAAACTTTTGTATATATATTATTTAAATTAGGCGTGAACTTTTTATCTTTATTTAAAAATAGAACATAAACTTTTTTCTCTTCCTTTAAAATTAGAACATAAACTTTTCTCTCTTTATTTAAAATCGGAACGTGAACTTTTTATCTTTATTGAAAATTAGAACATAAACTTTTTTCTCTTCCTTTAAAATTAGAACATAAACTAAACTTCCGTTTACTAACTACTTTTCACCGATTAATTTTATTTTGATTTTCGAGAAACTAAAACCGCCGAGGTAGCCGCGCCAAAATCCAAAAACCAACTCTTGCTCCCGCACCCGAGATTGCGCCGCTTTTTCGTTTCTCATTCAACTCCCTTCTTGATCACATTCATCGTGATCAAGAGCCGTTGTTCAGGATAGAAAATGCTAAATTGCATTTTCTTATCCTGAGAAAATTTTACTTTTTCAATTCTGGACTTGTTCAAACATGTCCAGAATTATTCGCGTTGAACGATGGCTTCAAAAATGTAATCTTACACTTTTTAAAACATCAGCCACCGTTTGAAATCGCGACGCGCCTATACATACAATGCATTTATGCTGCGCGCGTTTCTTATCGCGAAAACTTTTTTCGTAATGTGTATGTACGTATGTACATACACGTTGTATTTTTCGCGACAAATCGTACTGAAGGTACGATTTGCTTTTTGATTTCTTTTTTAATTAAATTGATGAAATGACAAATTTTGCTAAAGGCAAAATTTGTCGTGGAAATTTTTAAGTAAAACGACTTGGGGTGTAAAATGAAACTTTTGTTTTTCCCAAGTCGTTTTATGAGAAAAATTTATGGTATGTGAGGAAAATTGCTGATGCAATTTTCTTTGCCCATTTAAGAGATAAGCTAACCATGTTTTAAGCATGATTAGCTTATGTGAAAAATTAATGAATATAATTTTTATTTTCTGCCCTTTTTCAGGTTTTATACGAAAAATTCTATTTCTTCTTTATATGAAAATTCTGTTACTTTAGGTATATAACATATTGGAGCAGTGATGCCAACTCGTGGGAAATTTCCCATATTTTGGGATTTTTCCAATAAAAATTTATAATATGGGAGAAATAGAAATTAAAGTGAAATCGAAACCAAGTTTATTCACCTGTTAATTTATTTAATTATTTAAAATTTTCATGTGGATAATTCCATAGGAAATCGACTGATTTTTAACCCGACTATCACCAATTTCGTTCTTTTACGGAAAGTTAGTACTTATGACTATGAGATAAGAATTCTACTATCAGTTGCTGTTTTGTTTTTTTTTTTTGTCTGCGATCCTTTCTTGCCTGTACTGAAGAGCCTTGCCGCTTTTTGGTCTGTTGAGTTATATTCAACAAATAATAAATTTGATTTTAATTAAGACAGAGGCATGGCCTATATCTTATTTTAGACAGAGTTCAATTTTTCAGGAAAAATTATATACAAAAAGCCTTTTATAAGAAAAAAAATTAAAAATAATTTAGAAATATGCCTTATCCTTCAAATTGCATCCTTAATTTGTGTTACTTAAAAAAAGAAAAAAATAATGCTCATATCTTGTTAGTAAATCGCTAATTCTCAATTTGGGAACGCAATTAATTTAACGAAGAGAATTTTTCTACCAAGGACATATATTTTTTTTCTTCTTCCTAAATTTGACCCTTTACTATAAAATAAAAATTACCTCAATATCTGCTTCAGTTCAAAAGTTATTCATGTAATAATTTAATGAATTATTACATTTTTTTTTTATGTTTGAGATTATTTTGTTTATTAAATTTTTCTGTTAATTACCTACCCTTGAAAAGTAGTGCATTATTCCCGGAACAAACAGAGACATAATTTTCCATTTAAAAAGTTGCATATTTTTTCATTTACCTGAGATTTGATTATTTGTGAAAAAATGATTTTGGACAGTATTTTAAAGTTAAATAAATAAAACAAAAACATTTGCACCTCGGTCTGTAGCAGGTATTACAGGTCTCGTTTTTTTTATGGGAATTTGGTGGAAATAATCAACTAAAGTCGTGGGTAATTTTGTTTCAAAATGTTGACATCGCTGGATTGAATTTACTAGAAATTAATAGACTCCTCAAAACTGAGCCAAGAAATGCACTTAATGGCAACGAAATTTCAAATTCACAGCTACTGCAGCCCAACATATTGAAAAATGGACATATGTAGATGAACGATAGCAAAAACTGCCGATCAACGGAATGGACGAAATTGGTCGCATAATAATAATTAATAAAATAATTAAAAGTCCTCTCTGTACAATCAGTTCAATGCTATTACTTACGTTTCATCACAAAGCTATTTAGACCCATTTAAAAGGAAAGTTGTATGAAGAAATACTTTAAACAACAAGGACAAAAGCTAGAATTGGTCTAGAGCCATCTGTTACCCGTTATAATTTCTTATGGTCATCACTCTGTCTAAGTTTGACAGACAAAGTGGATTTTCGTGTTTAAATCTAGAACGGTTTGTCGAACAGTAAAAATGATTATAACCAATTTGAAACGATTTTATATTCGAAATTTTCGTATGGCAACACCAAAAAAGAGTTTTTCCCGATTTAGTGTATTTTTGAAATTGTATTTAGTATTTATATAAAAACGTCGTGTAGAACACTTCAGCTATCTAGCCGACCCGTTCTCATGTCAGGTCCAAACAAATAGTAAAAAACTAAGTTCTTGTATGACAACCCTACGAAGTAGTTACCCGATTTGCCACAATTTCGAACTTAAATTTAACATTTTTTAAAAAACGGCCGTATGCAAATTTCAGTTCTCGAAGTAAGCGCGTTCTAGAGTAATCGTGAGTACAGACAGATGGGCAGACAAACAGACAGACAGACAGGCGGCCGGACAAGTAGGAGGAACGGACAACCGGAAATATAAAAATTCAAATAACTCTTAATACTATGCACCCAAGCATCCATTTTGTTCTACCAGCATTATTACTTTAAGTTTCTAACGAAATGACAAAATCATTATACGCTATGAGATATAATCTAAGGGTCTTGCGCAGACTAAAAGCGTAACATAGCGTAGCGTACATGAGCGTTTTTTTTTCAAATCCATTGTTTCTTTGATATTGCGTATACTGCAAACATAGCGCAGCATACAGTAGCGTAGCGTAGATGAGCATAATTTGATCCACATGACTGGTTTGAATTTTTACACTCGTACAAAGCGACAATCGTGATTCATTGGTTGAAAAAAGAAAATGGATTACGAAATTTTTATATGTGAAGTGTGTGTTCGGCCTGCGTATTATCATTACGCTCCGCTGAGATACGCTGTCAGTGTGCAAATTTTACGCTCAAGCTTTCATTCGGTAATATATACTACGCTGCGCTACGCTTTCCATTGAGCCCCGGGGTAGGGCAGAACGGGAAAATTTCTTCTTCTTTTTTTGAGACACTGTTTTTGAATAATACTTATTAATTTACATAAGCTCAACTTTAGTTTCTTTGTAGAGAAAGCAAATATTTTCGTACAAATTGACAAATAATGGCGTTATTTTTTTTCTTCAAAATAACCCAAATTGTAATCAAAGCTTAGGTACCCCTTTACGCCACGAGTTCGCCTACGTTAAAAATGCTGCTAGCTTTTCAATATTCTCTCTGGAAATAGTTTAGATCGGATATAAATTACTCAATCTTCCCAGCTTTATTTAATTTCTATTAGTTTTTTACTTTCACACAAATATTACTTATTTATTATCATTAACTGAAAGTTAAACCTTGAAAAATACCCGTTGCCAATAGCATTCATGATGATGATTCTAGTTATGTAGGTATATAAGTGTCCACTTCTCATATCTTATATTCAGTTCATCTTTGACTTGCTTCAAAATGAAATGCTTTGTTCAGTTTCTTGTGGGATGTGCAATTTTAGCGCTCGTAAAATGTGCGCCTGTGTATGACAATTCTTTCGATAAAGTATCTTCCGCGTACATAAATACAAGAAGTATTAGTCCGGATGGAAATTATCATTATGAGTAAGAAAAGACATAATTATGTAAGTGACAAATAAAAATAATTTTATCCCCGCTCCATTGCGCTAGATATGACCTTGCAACAGGTGCAACACAAGAAGTTACAGGAACCTTAAAAGAAATAAATGGTGTAAAATTTTACAGTGTTACAGGATCGTACTCGTATCTCCTTGAAAATGGAAAATTACGTACCGTTAAATATATTGCAGATGAAAATGGATTCCGGATTTTATCTCGTAAGTTACAGAACAAAAAATAAACAATTTATTTAAGTTTATTACTATTTAATTATTTTATATTTTTATTTTCTGAAAAGATTCAGTCGAGGAATATCAAGTCTATGGTAACGATTATAGTGCTATAATTAATCCAAAAGCTTTGGCTAGTTTATTAGCACGATAGAATGTTGTGATAAATATTTTCTTAGTTTTTAATAAAAATTTTTTCATAGGGTAAGGTATTGCATTCTATTCCGTGTTTTCGCTTTGAATTTTTGTTGAGTCACATTTTCCAATTATGTCCACACTCGTGCTTTTTATAGTTTATTCATCATCAATCAATATTAGAATACATGTATACATAGCAAATAGTTTCCAATAGTTCCAAAATATATTTTTTTAAACTAAACCTGAATATTGTATAGAGAACAATTCAATATATATATGATATGATACAATTGATATGATACAAATATTTATATTACAGTTCATAGCTGACCTCAACATAAAATTTCATTTCATTTCATTTATTATTTCATTCTATTTCGGAAAGTACACAAGATTATTAATCTTTTAAAGTACATTATAAATCGGAAAATAAAAAGAGAAAAGCGTGAGTTCAAAATAAAAAAAAATAAAAAATAAAAATAAAATAAAAAAAAAATAAGAAAAATAAAAAACAGAGCTCAATCGGTATACGAACGAAAGTACTAATATAAATTCCAAAACAAAAGAAAAAGAAAAAAATAAAATAACTAATATTACCTACTAATCATAAGAAGCAATTCCACCACCACTAAGGTATATGGGAGTAAAGCAACGTTCTGAACTCTCCAACTGTACACGCACTCTTCACTCTATTTGGCAAATTATTCCAACTACGAGCAATATAAACAAATCAAGAGCCTTCCAATACTCGCCTATTAAATCGCATGATCAAAACGTTACGGTGCCGCGACGATTGAAGGAAAGCCAGATAATCCGGGACACCCGTGTGCACTAACTTATAAAAATAGACAAGTGCCTTGCACCTGAGATACGACTCCAAAGTCAGCCAGATAATCCGGGACACCCGTGTGCACTAACTTATAAAAATAGACAAGTGCCTTGCACCTGAGATACGACTCCAAAGTCAGCCAGATAATCCGGGACACCCGTGTGCACTAACTTATAAAAATAGACAAGTGCCTTGCACCTGAGATACGACTCCAAAGTCAGCCAGATAATCCGGGACACCCGTGTGCACTAACTTATAAAAATAGACAAGTGCCTTGCACCTGAGATACGACTCCAAAGAACAGCCGACAAGATCTTTACTAAACAGGGAGATGTGATCAAACCTGCGAAGACCGAAAGCAAACCTAATGCAGTCGTTAAAGGCAACATTAATTCTGCGGCGGCAACATGAATCGAGTAGTGGATAAATAAGACTTTCATTAGAAAAATGGGGTATGATCAGGGCTTTGACGAGTTTCAGTTTGATGCAATCCTAAGGTACACCGGAAGACAAAGGAAGCAATTCAGAGAACATTTCGTTAATGCGAACCTGCTGAGATCTTCAGAGAGGAAGGAAGAGACTAAATTAATAGCCGAGGGGGAAAAACCGAAATTCGATGATAATTTATTAATTAGCTTAAAATGATTAACACAATCGAAAGCTTTGGTAAAATCTAGCAATACAAGAACATCCACTTCACCTATATCCAGACTGCATCTCAGGTCTGTGGTGATCTTTAGCAGAGCAGTTTCAGAGCTATGGTTCGATTGGAAACCAGACTGCCAGCGGGAAAGCATATTATTATTTCCGATATGTGGGGCTGCACATAAGTTTTTCGAGAACTTTAGGCAGGAAACACACAAGGCTTATGGGTCGAAAATCAGTGGGGGAAGATATCACAGTCTTTTTCTAGATTTGAATCACTGTCGCTTTTTTCCACGTGAAGACAGATGTAGTCAGAGTAGTATTGAGTATATGCAAGATATATGGTCCAATGTAGGAGTAAATAATTTTTATAAACTATCGGAAAAGGCTATCAGGGCCAACTGCATCTGGTTTAGTGGTAAAGAGCGCTTCATGAAGTTCATCAATGTAAACACATCTAAAATTAAGTAAAGATACATGATTCTGCTGAGGAGGAGTCATGACATTGACATCGACATCAGCAGCTATTAAGTTGTTATGAGTGGATACAAAGTGTTGATTAAGTTCATTGACACTGAACTCCTTATGTTTAATGTAATCCTTTCCACAGATCCCAGTCGCTCTGAGATTCTCCCATAAAATTTTACACCCAGAGAAAAAGCTATGTTGACTTTAACAAAATTAGATATTTTTAAAATGAACATATCAAAAATTGAGAAAATTACAATCAACTCAACAGAAAAATTATTATTTTAAGAATAATTTCCTCAAATCAACAATAATTTTGTGAACATACGAAAATTAATATTGTTGAGATTTATTGTTCATTCAAATATAAGATAGAAAGTGCTTGAATAAGTTTTGGCAGTGATAAAGACAGCATAAAATTATTTTGTGGCTCCAAAGAGACCTAAAAGGAATACCATTTATTCATTAAAGCTAACATTAGATTACTCTTAATTTTGACATTTTATTTATTTAAAAAATATATTCAAAACAAATATTTTTTATTTAATTTGCAATCGCGTTTGGTCCAAGAAACGATAATGAAAAACTAAATATCACATATTCAGAACGAATACATAATTGTCATGACTTAAATATAATTAATTTACAATGTAAAGATATATTTGTCAATTTAAACTTTGCGTTGCTCGTTTTGATTGTAAAATATTCGTTTCAAATACCTTTTGTTGAAAAAAATATATGCTATTGTCAAAATGAGAATTTCTTGTCAAAGCAAATATAAACACGCACCCCAAATATTTTTCTTGTAAAAGTATATGTAGCGTCATCTTCAATCATTTCTTATCAAACCCTGAAAGTGAACACATCGTGGAAAAGGCGAGAAAAATTGTTTGTGTTTTGCAAAGAAAATTGCTTGTATTTTTTGGTTAAAAATGAATTCTACGGGAGAATAGCAATTATTACCCATTGAAAGTGAAAGTGTGAATGTTGGAGAATCATCTATAACTGTGCTATATGTGGAAAATGATTTTGACATGAAACTTCTGGACTTGTTAAAAGAGTGGAAACTAGACCAAATTTTCTCATTATTAAAAAGTAAGAATATTACTTGTATTTGTTAAAATTATTTGTAACTAACACTGAGTATTTAAAAGGTGCTAGTGTTGGCTATGAAGAACTTAGATATTTAAACAGAGAAGACATTGATAAGCTGTTCCCATCATTTGAATTTATTGGTACAAAGGCCAAGTTTCGTGAAAAGTTGAAATTGTAGAGAAAAAGCAGTGTAAGTGTAAGCATTTTATGCCAACATAAATAAAACTAGTTGAAATCTAAATTTTATTACATTTAGTTTGGCGATGATGGAAGCACGTTAAGTGTTACATCTAGTGCAAATAGTTGGGTTCAAAATAACTGTCAGATTGAAACACAGTCATCTGCCTCGCCTATAAGTACATATTCTTAATGTTTTACTAGGACTTTAAGCGTAACTTTTCTTACTATATTCCACTTAGATTAACATTAATATAAAAGAGATATTGTCGCGCTCAGCAGGCGGTCAAGAAGTCCTTAAATTTTTCGAAAATAATAAAACCTTAAAACCATATCATCACAAGTTGTTACTAATTGCGTTATAGACGCTGCAATATCTACGTATGGAAAACTTGGTATTGCAAATTTGCATAAAATTGCGGGTGATATCGCGACGTGTTTTCCAGGAGAAAACTCGGTAGGTTTTCTTTTATTTTTAACTGAGGGGTGCATTTAATATCTCAGTTTTGCTTCAAGTTTTACTCGATAGTTTAACATGTGTTTTCTTAATGAAATATTTGAAATATTCAAATTTTATGTTCATTTCGATATATGTATGTAATTAACCCAGAATATGCAAAATATCGACAACCGAGGACGTCTATATTATACAAATAATAAACCCTTTTTGTTATGCAAATTATTTACTTATAATTATTTATTTTTAGAATACATACTACTCTGCGTTACTTCAATGTTCGACACCGGCTACGTAAAAGAAGCAGTCAGTCATCATAAAGTTATACGTTGCAAGACTCAACATCAAACGAATGCACTGATTCAACTGAAATTGATGAAAATATTGGCATTTCAATCCAAACGTCATTGAAATATAGTCAGAATTCGGCTTCAGAAATTCAAGAATACTGGAACAAGTCATATGCCTTTCGACATAAACAAATACTTGAAACAAGTAAAGAGAAACACATTGTAAATATACTTAGAGACTGGACATTATATAAGGACGCTGTATATGGTGTTTCGTTGGTAAGTCTCATCTGTTTTAAGTAATTGTTCCTTGGATATATAATATTTACATTCATTTTTTCAGATTAATGATGACTTCAAAAATTTACACAGGGGAAAGGATATGTGTTTATTATCAAATTGGAAACAGTTTTTAAATAAAATTACACCATTGTTTAAAAAAGACATCCACACGACAAAGAGTGCTTCAGTCTTTATTAGAAACTACTTCTGAGGAGAACGAAAGTAATTCCTAATAAATTTGAAAATTTCATTTCTTATTTATTTATAGTTTTTTTTTTATTTTTTTTTTCAGACAGTAGAGATTGCCTGGTATCTATATTATTAAATGGTATCATTTTTCCATCAAGTCGGCTGGACAACAATGATGACGGAACATCTAAACGAAAAAAAGAAGGTAACGATTCAGCAAGCAATTGATAGTCTTGTATTTAGAGTTTCCAATTATCCGACATTTATGATTATCCGGATATCGAATACTGAAAACTCAAAATATCCGGATAATCCGGATATCCGGATAACAAAAAACAAAATTAATAAATAGCTTGAATCCAATATTTTATGGTGTTTTATAAATTTTTTATTCAAATATTTTAATTATGTACATTAATATTTAATAAATAGTAAAAAAACATTATATTATTTAAATTTATTTTGTTTTTAAAAAAGAATATTTTAAAAAGTTACTGCATTGAAAATTTCAAAATTCAGACGAGTTCTAAATTTTGTCTTAGTCAGGGCTACGATTGAAACTTTAAATGCTGGCTTTATTGTAAGAAATGCATTGAATAATATGTTTTTTTTTTGTGTTGCTCTGCTCATCAACAGAAGAAATTGCCACTTCCAGTTATCGCTGCAGACTGACAATGTAATGGAAGCATCTTTGAATTATAATCAAAATATTTATGGAATGTGCTATATTGACTGCTTCTAAGAAGATTTACTTTCATAAGCATTTTATCTCGACGTTCATCCATTCGTTTTTTATTCTGTTTCGATAAATTTTAATCTAAGTTCGTTCTAAGCTCGTCTAAGTTTACAAAAAGAAATTTATAAACACATTCAGCGGTCAAAACTGTCGCTAAATTTTGTTTTAATTCCTTTGTTGCAGTCTCTAGTGGTAATAGGACATCTCACAATTCTTTTAAACTTGATTGCCCTTAAATGGTTAAAAATTAAATGTCGCATCGTTGACTGCTGGCTTATCCGTTGGTTACGTCAACAAGTCGAGCCATCGTCGATTTTATATACATAATCACGCCATATATGGATAACGCCATACGGATAACAGAAAACTCGTTCACCAGAATCTGGAGACATCTATTTACTCCATAATCAATGTATATACTACCTTTTTGGGCGATTAACTCAATATTTTATTTATAAATATATTTAATTTTTAACCACACTGTTATCATATAATCTGTAGGGTATACTAAGTTTGTCCTTCCGTTTGTAACGCATAGAAATAATTATGGTAGAGCAAAATGGATTGAACACCCATGTGTAATATTATGAGTTGTTTTGATTTTTGCATGTCCGTCTGTCCGTCTGTCTATCTGTCTGTGTGTCCGCACTATTACTCGAGAACGCATGTACTTAGAGAACTGAAATTTTGCACATGCTTTTTTAAAAAAAAAAAGTAAGTTCAAGTTCGAAAATGGGACAAATCGGGTACCCTCCTTCAAGCAGTTGCCATACAAAACTTTCATTTTTCACTACACATATTTAGACATTGCTTTACAAGGCATCAGCGTAGAGAGCTGACATTTTCTACGCGACGTTTTCATAAAAATAGTAAAAATAATTTCATAACTGATCTAAATTGGGCCATATAAAAATGTTGATCTTTTACGCAGGTATTCTGTGAAAACAATCAGTCCTAGACGTTTTTTGTGTACGCAAAACTTCTTCAGAATATGAAATGCTATGAAACTAGTTATAGTAAATTTTACTGTCCGACGAACCATTCTAGAAATACTTATATGCGAAAAACCACTTAGAAAATCAAACTTACACAGATCAGTGACCATACGAAATTACATAGACCCAGTTTAGACAGGTCAGTCTCAGTATGCTGCCTCTGCCGCACGAAATCTGTGGGTTGGGTGATGCTTCATTCCTGCCCCCAACCATCGTATTACCGAGAAGTTTTCGGGGGGGGGGGGGGGGGGGGGGCAGATGCAGCTTAAATAGGTCATGAGAGCATTCATCTAGGCCCTAGGGTATCATAAGAATTACTCTTGGACAAATTCTAGCTTTCTTATTTCTTTTATTTAAAATTTGGATAAAAGAACATCCGCAAGACAACTTATTTGTTTATTCAAAGAAACTTTAATAAATTAATAATAATAATAAATAAAACTGCCACTTGAGAAAGTAATTTTATAATCTTTTGAAAATAGTTGAACAGTTAGAAAGAAAAAAAAATTGACAAAAAATATCCGGATTATCGGATAATTAAGGAAAAATATCCGGATTACCGAATAGTCAAAATGGGTCGGATAATCCGGATAATTTGATATCCGGATATCCGAGTTGGAAACCCTACTTGTATTGCATATTACCTCACTCGCTACTTTAGAGGAATCAGTGCTGCGTCTGCAAAACTACTTATACTTTTCCTCCGATACTTTTCAGCCTATAATTATAGTAGTAGGGAAAACTTTGTTAGAATTAGAACATTTTTTTATTTATATTGATGGTGTAAAGCTTAAGGTTGCAACATATCTCTCTGCACTGGATACATGTTTCAAAGTCTTTCAAGTTCTACATTTACAATATCCGTGCTATTGTTATGCGACGTGGATTTTCATCCAAAAATTTTTCTTTGAAATTACAACAAATTTTGATAAACCTTCCCCGAAGGTTTCAGGTTTAATTTCCTTCTTAAGTAATACTACTTAAAATCTTAATTATTACTCGTAAGAAAAAAATGTTTTGTTTTAAGTGTCTTCAAAAATTTTCCACTGTAAATGATTTAATTGAACATCTCAAATGCGTACACAAATTACCTTCTATCGGTACGTATCAATGTATGCAAAGTAAATGCTTGCAGCATTTTTCCAACCGAAAAGCATATAAAAAACTCTGTCTGTACATATACATAAAGACCTCGAAAAAGCTGTTATAGTTTCTAGCACTGAAACTTGTACTTTATCCCCTGGAATCGAAACAACTCGCAGTAATAATTGTTTCACTTCAACCGTTCAGAAAACTTGTGAGCTTCAATCCAAGAGCTTACAAGACTTAAAACAATTATCCTTAACTACTGCTTCGAGTTTTTATAGTAAAAGCAATTTCACACGAAAAGATGGCACCGAAATTCAAACTATTATAGGACACTTTACTTTTTCTATAGGTCATATACTAAAACAAGTGATTCCGAGCGCTACTTTAGAAGCTACTCCTAAATTAAATGAAATTCTAGATTTTTGTTTCAATCCTTTTGCCGACATAGAAATTGTGTGTGCCGCTACGAAATTTCACAAATATTACTCAAACTAATTGAAAGTGAAATTATTTCCTTAGACATCCTTAACTATCGAAAAAAAAATGTTTTCTTATGGAGAAATAGAGATTGGAAATATTTCAGCCGAAATACAACTTAGCCGCTTAAAGTCTCACAATCTCACAAAATGTCCGCCAGAGAAATGTGGAACTTTGTACACGTTTTGCCCCTTCTGATTGGTGATTTAGTGCCTGAGGATAATTTAGAATGGAAATTGCTCTGTTTATTAATTCAAATTATTGATATAATCTTGTCACAAGAATTTTCGATGGCAGATTTGCAGGTATTATAAACATGTATTAAAACACATCATGAATTGTATATTAAGATTCATGGCAAGTTGAAGCCAAAACACCATTTTATGCTGCATTATGTGACAGCAATTAAAAATTGCGGACCAATTAAATACTTCTGATCCTTTCGTTTTGAATCAAAGCGTAAAGAGATAAAAAAATATGCGCATGTAATCAATTCGCGAAAAAATATTTCGTACTCTGTAGCTCTTGTAGTTGCTTCGACTTTTCAAATCTTTTATTAAATTGGAATGCTGCCGAATTCCCAGATCATTTACAGTGGAAGCGTGAAAGCTTAGTCACTTTATCCGAAATTAATCATAAATATAAAACGCTTGAAAATATTGAATGCATTAACATTCGAAATGCTATACTTGCCAAAAATGTAACATATAGAGGAGTTTTGTACAAACTAAATTACTATCTTTCTACAAAAGTAGAAAGTCAACTTCATTTATATAAAATTAAAGACTTACTTGTTTCATGTGAAAATATATTTTACTTAATTCTCGAGGAAATTTCTATTAAAAACTTTGATAATCATTATCAATCTTATGAAGTAGGTAATTCAATGAAGAAAATGTCTATTTTTAATATAAATTATTTTCAAAGTACACCGCTTCATGTTTATAGTGTGTGGGATCTAAATGCCTTTTAAGAAATAAATTACTTTAATGCTAACTTTAAAAAAATATCATCTGTGCTTTACATATTATCTATAATAATAAGATACATACCTATATACTGAATATATTTTCGTTATAATAAAATTACTTTCTTTTGTTCTTAAAACCTGAGTTTTTATTTTAGATATAATATATTTTATTCCACCATTTGAATTTTTAAATACAACCACTTTTTTTATATCCAATAAAATGAAAAATTATTGGAATTGGTAAGATATGTTAATCAATTTGGCAATATATGTAGGTTCCGAGAATTTTTTAGATGACAATTTAAACTTTGTGAGTATATATTCATAAAAAATACCATCAACTCAAAATTTAAATTCCAAGTGTAAAAATCGTGCTACGTTACCCAGTTAGAATAACAATATTATATATTTAGATTGAAAAGTATTTTCTATTTGAATATTCCAAATATAAAAATAACATTCATTTTGACTATTGTATTGTTGCTTTAAGAATATATTTGTCTTTTATTTAAATTTCCTATTTTCAATTTAAACATGAAGTTACAGTTTTAACAAATATAATATTGTTGGTTTCACAAAAAAATATTATTGTCAATTTAAACAAGAAATATCTGTTTTAACAAAAAAATATTCAAAATAAAAGTTAAATTTCTTAAAAATAAATATTGTTGAAATGAATTTAGTGTGGTTATTAAATTAAATATTTTCATTGTAGGCGCAAAAATAACTATAAAAATATTTGATTTAACCCGCGTTTTATTTTATCTGAACACTGTTTTTCTCTGAGTGATAGGAGAGAGCATAGGATTAAATTTCGAGCGAAAGTGATTATATTTTGCAGAGCGTATTGCAGAAGTGGCCTTATTACGGGCATATATGTATAAGGCACGCGCACCACTGGGTTTAAATAGATAGTACAAATGTTCACGTTTCGCAATAAAGGAAGCGATAGCTGGAGTATACCATGGACATGGCTTTCTATCAGTCCTCCTAGTTACTAGAGGTACATGCTTGTCGAAAAAGAAATTAGTGAGATTTTCAAAGACTTCGACTTGCTCAACAACACTATTGCAGTAGAAAATCTCATTCCAAGGCAAGGAGATGCATTCTTGAATCAGCGCCTCAATGTTTAGATTTTTAAAATCACGATAGGAGAAATATTCTATGTAATTTCCTGACACTACCGGAAAATTATATGTTAGGAATAACATATCATGATCTAAGAAACTAGGAGCGCTAATTTGATTTTGGAATAGTATGCAGTCCATATCAGTTACTAAGAATTGATCAAGGAGATATGGATTGGACATATTGTAATAGGTCGGTAAGCTGTTAACTGTGCTGAGGTATACAGACTGCATAAAGAATAGGAAGTCATCTGTGTCATGTGTGTGTGTGTGTAAAGGCTGCTGAGTAGTCACGCGAAATTTGGCTCCGACAATTTTTAATTATTTGCCAGTAGAATTTTTGAATTTCGTGAAATTCTGGTGCCGGGAATTATTATCTAGTATTGATATAATTGCCTGCAAGTTTTCTTTTCGGAGCTTTGTATTATTTACCTCAAATTGTGGATAATAATTGTAATGGCTGGAAAAACACGTGCTGGGAGTGGCTCAGCTGTCGAGGGCCCTGTGACATCCATCGAAATAAAACAACATATAGATGCTATTATGCAGCACATGGATTCTAAATTGAAGGCTTTTGAAGTTAAATTAACTGCAAAAATCGTTGATGCTTGCAGAGAAGTTGTGGATGGTATAATGAAGCGAGTAACTACTCTTGAGGAGCAAGTTTTAACTTTGGAGAAACAAGTAAAAACCCTGGAAAAACAAGCGGCAATTCAAGAAACTCAAATTGTTAAATTAGAAAGAAAGTCCAAGTCAACTGACGTGCTTATTCGCGGAGTACCTGGCCTAGCACAATTGCATTCAGATTAAATAAGTTGAGTGGTGATAGGTCTGGTGCGTATCTGATGTCACCACTTATCTTGAAATTTCGAAGTTCGCATGACAAAATCAAACTAATTCGAGCAGTACGTAAATTCAAGCCAAAGGCATCACAGCTTGGGTTTACGGGAGATAACAACATATATGTTAGTGAGTGCAGGCAGCAGCTGATCAAGATATTTTTAAAGAGTGCATGAAACTGAAACGTAGCGGGTCCATAGTGTCTGTTTTCACTAATCATGGCATTGTTTACATCAGGCGAAGTCAATCAGAGGCTCCCTATAAGCTTACTTCTCCTCTACAGCTGGAGAAATTGGTGCAGTCATCTGATTAATCTGGATCTGGTCAAATAGGCTGATTTTCGGAGTCTTTTTTCTTTTTTATGTAAATTTTTCTTTTCTATTGTTTCTTTGAAGTGTCTTATGTTATTAATGTCAACTTTATATATATATATATATGCTTTTTTCTTTTCTGAATATTTAATAGAAATTATGTTAAAATGTTTAAACTTTAGGATTAGGATCTTTAATTTTGGGCTTGCTTGCGTTAAGTTGCTTGATTATTGGATTGCTACCCTAACCATCCTGATGTCTCTGATGACTCTCATATTTTCATTTTTTGGTCTCTATTTGTGATGATCTGGACTCTGGCCCCATATCTGAAAGAGAGATGCTGCGGAGCTTTGTCCTGTCAAATGAGGACTGTGTTAGGTTCTGCCATGTCAATGCCAAAAGCATTCTATCAAATCTAGATGAAATTAAATATGTTTTTTTCAGATAGTGATATGGACGTAGTGATGATATCTGAGTCGTGGCTGCATAATGGTATCAGCGACGATTATGTATGTTTGCCAGGTTTTAATTTGTATCGAAATGATCGTAGTTACTCCCGTGGAGGTGGTGTAGCTCTATATATACGTGACTGTTTTCAGTGCAGAATATTATGCACTTCAGATAGTAGTGTTCCTGGTCCTGAATATATATTGCTGGAAATCCTTGTGTCTGGACAAAAAAGGCTTATAGGGTGTGTCTATAAGCCTCCTAGAACTTCACACATTGACCCATTTTTTGACGAACTAATGCAGCTACACGGGGCATATCATCTGAATTTAATTTGTGGTGACTTTAACATTAATATGTTATCCGATAGCGCAAGCAAAGAATACTTTATTACTCAGCTGGGTTCTAGTGGCTTGGCAAGTTATAAATACGAATCCAACATATTATTATGGTAATGGCTCAAGCTTGCTTGATTTAGTTATATGTGATAAGCCGGAACTAGTTAAATCTTGTACTGAGTTTCCATTGGCTGGTATTGGTGATCACTTAGCTGTTTTTGTTTCCGTGGTATGTCCATCTATTAAAACAGCTAAGCATAGTACATTCAAGACCAGAAGCTTTCGTTCAATTGATGTCGAGAGTCTGCACCAGGAAGCGACACCTATTGAATGGGACTATATTTACGCAACGAACAACTCCACTGACCAAGTAGAGTATTTTAATAGCGCTATTTTAAGTCTTTATAATGAATTTGTTCCAGTACGAACTATTACAACTCGTTATTGCTCGCCATGGATGAACAATAATGTTAAATCAATAATAATTGAGCGCAATCTTGCTTATAATCTCTGGAGGAGGTTTGGTGGCTCAGAGCTAGAAAGAAACTATAAAAGATTACGAAACATTACTACAGCTGAGATTCGGAAAGCGAAATCTAGGTATTTTCGTCGAAAGTTGAATCCGTCTTTGCCATCTGGTACTGTGGGGAGAAATATAAAAGAAGCCGGAATTATCCCAAAATCATACGACAGTAGTACCATTGACCTAGACGAACTTAATACTTACTTTGTAAATAGTTCTCGTAATCCTGGCTTACCTAATGTAAACGTGTTCCCCAATACTGTGAATAGTATATCCGCCCAATTCTTTTTCAGGAATGTCACTATTATTGACACGATATTTGCTATAAACTCGATCAAATCAAATGCAATAGGGTCGGATGATATTGATTTGCGGTTCCTTAAGCTCATCTTGCCTTTTATAATTAGACCAATGGTACATATTTTCAACACGGTCATTACAACATCATCATTTCCGACACAGTGGAAGATTGCAAAGGTTTATCCGATGAAGAAAATAAGTAAACCTTCTGTGCCACAACACTTTAGACCTATAAGTATTCTTCCAGTACTATCTATAGTTCTCGAGAGGTTACTCTATGAGCAGATTAGGACTTATACGGAGGCTCATTGTCTGATCGCAAAGCAGCAGTGTGGCTTTAGACCTAAGCACAGTACTGCTACTGCCTTATTACATCTCAATGAATCTGTTAGACAAAATATTGAACTGCGAAGAGCCACAATACTATGCTTATTGGATTATTCCAAGGCCTTCGATTCTGTCAATTTTCATATTCTTTATCGAATATTGGTGACTCAGTTTAATTTTTATCAGTCTGCAGCAAACTTTATATGGTCATATTTAACTCACCGTAAGCAAGCTACTGTCTTGAATTCGTCCTCGTCAAAACTGTTACCTCTTCAATCAGGTGTCCCACAAGGGTCAATATTGGGTGCTTTCTAATTTATGTTATATATTACTGATATCGTGATAGTTCCTAAGTACTCTTCCGTGATACTGTATGCTGATGACGTACAGTTATTCCTGTCGTCATCTAAGACTAATGCTGCTAGCGATATCTCTCACTTTAATCAGGCTCTTTCTCTTATACATAACTGGTCACTCAGAAACAAGTTATCCTTGAACCCTAATAAAACTCAGAGCATAATTCTTTACAATCAGTCACTTGACGTTTCATCCTTTCCGTATCTTTATCTAAATACCACTCCTATTGAATATAAGACCGTGGTTAAGAATTTAGGTATGCTTATTGATAGTGATCTGTCCTGGTAAAGTCATATCAATGCTACTGTGTCTAAGGTTTACTGCGGTTTGCGAAGCTTGTGGCGACATGCAGAGTATACCACCAGACTGCTACGTGAACGACTCATTAAGGCTCTGATTGTCCCTATTATTACTTACGGAGCTTATGTATACTGCAATATTGATAGCTCAGGTCGTAGGAAGCTAGGAAGCTTGCGCTAGGTATATTTTTGGCCTCAGGAGATATGATCGCGTGTCAGCTGTAACTAAGCAAATTTTTAGATGTAAGTTGGATCACTACTTGGACTACCTGTTATGCGTTATGATGCACAATATAATCAATAATAATTCTGCCGAATTCCTTAAGGATAATATTGAATTTCTGTCATCACAACGTACGCTATTACTGCGGGTTCCTCGCCATTTTTTCCTATATAGTTCTCGCACCTTTTTCATCTATGGAGTCAGAGTCTGGAATAGTCTCCCTGTATATGTTCGGGCACTTCGGAGTCAGCGGGGTTTCAGGATGGAGGCCTTAAGTTATTTTAAAAAACTTTGAGTAAATACTTAACATTTTTACTTATTTTTTTTTTATTACTTTTTTATACTATATATAGCTTATTATTTTTTTTATTTCATTTTGAATTTAATTTTTGTTTTTTTAATTCTATTTTTTTCTGAATTAAGTCATTATACACATTATTTTTGTAAAACCTATGTACAAGAGTATGCACGTATTAATGAGTCATACGACTCAATTGTGCAAATTATTATTATTATTATTATTATCTGTGCGCGAGCCAGGCTGCAAGAGATTGACATTGAAGTCTCCCCCTACGATAATATTATCGTAACGCCGGACAAGATCAGAAAAAACATTTTCAAATTCGGACGCATCATCGCAAGAGAAGTGCTCAGGAACACAATAAACAGCAGATAAAACGCACCTGTCGGATCCATTGCTCACTTCAACACAAATAAACTTAACAGAATTCAACGCATTTTCTCATTTTTATGTGTAGTGTTATGTTTGATTAATAAAATATAAACAATTTTCTTACAGAAAGTACTTAGATTTTTATGCTGGTAAATGCACAAGGAATTGAATAACAAAATTTCTGAATAAAACTTTTAGTACGGAGGCTTATTTACATTGTGCAGAAGGTTGAAGTTGAAAGTAATTCATTTTTCCATAAGAACAAATGCTAAGGGAAGTACGAAATCGTACCACTCTAATACATTCAAAGAATTCGATGTCACGGCCTGGAATATAAAGAAGGCAATGGCTGTGGGAACAAACTCCCTTAGCCAGGTCTCACTGACCGCAGTATTGCATGTATATTGGTGTTAGTAAACATCAATCGCAGCTCATCCGTTATATTACGCACACTCCTCGCGTTCAGCGTGCATACATTTAAACCCTCACACTGCCCACAAAAAACGTTCAACAAAGCTCTTACTCTGTTAGGTGCAATATGATCATATCTACTCATAATATGCACAGAATTTGAGAGAGTATGGGCACTTGTTAGACAGTTCAGAGTATGAACACATCGTTAGAACAATACATAAATTTGAATATAAAGAGGGGAAAATGGAATTGCTTCTAATGACTGAAGAACCGAACAAATTAAAACTAAAATTGCAAAATAAAAAAGAGATGAAAAATAAAAAATAGAAGAATCGCGACATACAGAACTAAAAAATAAATTTAATCAGAAAAAGAAAAAAAAGAAAAAGTATATCTATAATAACAATTACACACTACAATCACAATTATGCTTGAGAACTACTTTAACACTAACCATGCTGTTGCTCCGGCGTTGATGCTGGGATCAGCTGAGATGAATTCAGAAGTTTTACTGGAGACGAATCACCGCCCTTCCACTTTACAGGCACAATACCATTTCTCGTGGTTACAGAATGCAGGGAACCACTCCGACGGAGCCGAGTCGCTTCACGCAGAATTGAACTTTGCTTGGGTGTGAGACTCTCGTTAATATACACATTACCGTCAGACGTATAGCCATCGATTTGCGATAGTATTACTCCACCACATTTACGAAATGCAGCAATAAGTGCTCGGCTTTCAACGTGATTAGAGAGTCTAACAATGATAGGGGAAGTACTAGACAGCAGCTCCGGGCCAGCAAATTCAGCAGATCTAACTCTCGATTTAATACGAAAGGCTTCAACATGCGATGTCGTGTCCTACTATATGGGCAATGTTGTGCAGCATTTAGAGAGGTCTTCATTAGGTCTACATTGAATACCCCTGATACCACATCGGATAGGAGCTGCGAGCGACGTAGCTGTTCGATTTCTTCACCATTCACACAGCACTTGTTCTCCAGCGATATAATTTTCTCCTCCAAGGCAATGATCTGCAGCTTCAAAGGTGTGAACGACTCATCGATCATTTTAGAAATACGTACTTCCAGCTGTTTAGATCTTTGAATAATTTTACTAACTAGTCTGCCTTCCAATTCTTTTAAAATATCCTCAGTGACGACGGCTGACGGCTGTCCACAGAGGTTCACTGGTGTTGTAGTTTCCGATGCAGCACCAACTTTTTTCCCCTGATTGCGGGTTACTCTCGTTGTAGTTGAATTGCCCACCATCATGACAATCAAAAGTAAAACTTGTTCCAGGTCTTAAGAAAGGAAAACAATTTAACAATTTAACCGATGCGGCTCGAAGTCCCAAGATGTTGCGGAACAGGATCACGAACTCAACACAATTATTATTGATAATTAGACCGGGATATGATAATTTAGCCTGCGAAATTTTGATAATTCAATCGGAGCAAAAATAAACACGTCTACTCTCTACAGATATACTCAGACTCGCTTGAGCGTCTTTAGTTTATAAGTTCATAGTTTGTGAGAAAATCAATTTATTATATTTTTTACCAATTATTTACTTACATTATTCCTAACCAACTCTGGAAGAGATTCCGAATACTAATTTCTGTATTCAAATTAAATAATTTTTAGTTTTAATTTATAATTACTAACTGTAACCTCATTTCTAAGTATTAGAAGCAGTTTTATTGGACCATTTTGGGACCTAAGATGCTAGCATGTCTTTGAGAATAAGTTTTATGACATTATAGTTTATATAATTGATAACTGATTTCGAGTAGCATAGTATGTACGATGAAGTGGAAACTTTCGTAGGTTCTTGTAAACGAATTTTAAAGCCACCAAAGAATATAATTGTCTTACATTCATCACACTGAACTCCAAGAACGCCTGAGTAGTGGAGTAATATTTTGATATTTTTCAGGCAAATCTTAACTTTTTTATTTTGTATATTTTGCAACGGATTAATAATGTTAGTGTAAGCTGGACCCCAGCAACCAATTATGCCATACTGAATAATAGATTGGACAATTGCAAAGTAAATAATTCTCATAGTTGGCAACCGGATCATATTCCTTATCATAAGAATTTTATAACTTACCTTCCCCAATCGGCTGCAGATATGCGTGATGTGCTTTTCACCCTTCAGTTTGTTATCAAAAATTACTCCTAAGTAATTAATCTGTGAGACTTGAAATAGCTGGTGCATCTTGCTCATACTGTCATCGCTGATTGCTATGCTATTAGGAGTATCATCACCAAACTGCATATATTTAGTTTTTGCAATATTTAAAGAGAGTTTGCGACAATTCAACCATTCGTAAATCTTACGGAGACCTTCATTAGCTTGATGTGCTACCAGTACTTCGGAAGAGGCTTTGAACAAGATGACAGTATCATCAGCAAAGAGAACTACATGACCTATTATGTCCACACCCAATTTACATAGTGCGTTAACGTATATTAAGAACAAAATAGGTCCTAATACTGAGCCTTGAGGAACACCAGATATAATGGACATTGGTTCACTAAGTACGACTCCTATATTAACTATTTGACTTCTACCCATTATGAATGATTTAAGTAAATTGGGAGAAGTACCCCTAATTCCAATCCGATTAAGTTTATTCAGTGTTATTTCATGATTCACCGTGTCAAATGCCTTCCTTATATCTAAAAAGACAGCAACTAGCTTTTCATTTTGATCTGAGGCGGAATTTATAAAAGTCGTTACAACATAGAGCGCATCACTAGTACTGCAATCGTTCTTGAAGCCATACTGATTAGTCGGTATTAGGTCCGTATTTTCAAGGTATTCCATGAGTCTAACCTTAATACATTTTCAAAAAATTTGAGAGCAGGAAAATAGGCCTATAATTGGTTGACTCTGTTTTGGAATCTCCTTTATGTATTGGTACCTACAACCATAGCACATTTCAGCTTTTCTTCAGGATATGTACCTTCTGCGATTGCTAGGTTGAAAATATATGAAAGAGGCTCACATATATAAGTTCCATTGTTCTTTAATGTTCTGGCCGAGTAGCCAACCAGACCTGAGGATTTTTTATCCTCGAGCATTTTCAAGTTCATTTCAATTTTTTCTTCAGATATTGGGGCAAAATTAAAAATATTATTTTCTTTGTTTTCATAAACAAATCGCACGCTTCGTAATGATGGGCCTTAAATGATTTAAAATAAGCCCTATCCAAGGGCTGAAGGAATTGTGTCGTATGAGGTGGAAGGTAAAGGAGAATTATTTCGTTTACAGCAGCATTCTCCAGCATTTCAGCATTACTGCATTGTGAGCAGTGCCCATCGAGTGTAATAATAACATTTCCTAATGGTTTCCTAGGCATAAAATGCTCTTTGAGCCATAAGAAGAAAATGTCGCTGTTTCCGTAGGCTGATTTCTCGCCTATGTAAACTACAGAGCCGGGAGGCACTCCATCCTCAAATTCTGCTTTTTTGTCCTTTCCTTTTAAAAAGAAATAAAATAATATGTAGAAAACATCAGTAATACTAAATTTACCTTTTCCCCTGACGTAATGGAATCAACATTTCCAAAGGGTCTGGAATGGTCTGGTCGGCAATGACAATACTGGGACCGTTGTTCAGCTGGCAACCAGTCTCATCCATATTGTAGATGTGTCCAGGTTTATTAATCAAGTCATATCCTCTGTTGGAGTGTTTTCCAAAAATTCGAAGTAGTTATTTACTTCATCCCTTTGATTTCCTGATCGACAGATTTGTATGACGATTCATGAAAAGCTTAAGCCACCTGGTCCAGCATGCTTCGTGTCGTTATTAAATCTGAGTGGTAAATTATATCGAACAGCCAGCCCGTAAACCATACGACAAACTTCGTCCATTGTAAGTGCAAAACCGTGGGCTTGCAAATCTTTCAGATGTTTCACTATTTTTGTTTTTTTGCATTCTCTTGACCGAGACAGGAAGGTGATCCTAATGAAGACTTTTTATTACTTACTCTTTTCAGATGCCTCGTCTGTGTCGTCTCGGGGATATTATATTGCCTCGAGGCTTTGTTGACTGAATAAGTCTTTTTGCTAATATCTTCCAAGGCACATTTTAGCTGAGCTTCAGTCCAGGTACCTCTGACCCCTGATCACTGTTTTTTTTTATTAATAGTTGGCATGTCTCCGCAATAACTAGTAAAATTTAAGTAAGACAGTAAGTGAATATATACTGACATAAACTGCAAAATAATGTTACCTACAACAAATATTAAACTTAATAAGGCTATATAAATAATAGGTAAGTATAGTTATATTCGTTTATATATCATAAGAGCAGAATCTAAAACGAGATGAATCAACCTATTTTTTTAATAACGAATGGTTTATAACGAATCGAATACATATTCTTGGAGCTCATCGTTATAAAGTCAAAATGGTGACAAAGTTTTTCAACATACCATAATAAAATTTATTTGGGTAATGTACAAAGATTACATGAATACAAAAAATATAAAGTGCAATGGTGAACTAAAACGGGAAGTTTTCAAGTACAATTAGACAATAAAAAAAGAAATAAATTAAGAATAAGTAAAAATCAATAACAAATAAAAATAAATGAGCAATATTAAAATACAAAGGTTATGAAATCTTATATAGTCCAAAGTGAATAGGAAAAAAAAACAACACCAAAAGTTAGATAACAAAAAACCAATGATAAATAAGAACAAATATTCAAATAAATTACACTAAACTAATACACAAGAAGAGTAGAAGGATAGAGAGAAAAGTGATAGTAAAAAGAGATATAGACTAAAATCCAGGAAACACTCATACTGCATGACTTTTTACAAATATTAGATAATTTTATAAACTTTGCAAAAGCTCTGCCGACAGTCGTGCATTGAAGATCATTATGATAAAATATTCCACTTGCGAATACTTTGGAAAAAAGATTGCTGTCCATACCGCGACCTACAACAAGGGATCAAGAATTTCTTATGTCTAGTCGATTGCAATAAGTTCCGTTTCTCGAAAAGATACGATCACTTCAAATTATATATTAGCTTATGAAGAATTTTTAATCTGAGCTGAATTAAGTAATTTCCTACAGCAAGGTCGAAATATGACTAGTCCCAGCCAGCTTGAATAAATACGTAAGGCACAATCAACTATGGTCGTAGTAGCTAAATTAAAAATAGAATGTGAAGTGAATATATTTATATAGAATAAGTGTTTGGTCCACCTACATAAACCATTCCTGGTAAGAAACTACATGAACCTGATTTTCAAAAGGAAACAACACAAAAAATCAGTGCATTATTTTATCATATGAAAAACTTATCTGATATCACTATGATCCTCCGTTCAAAGTTCTACATACAACATCCTGAACGAATATATAAAAAGAAACTCCATTCCAGTCCTGCCTATTGCCGTTCTGTGTTATAGATATAGATATATAGATATAGATATTAACTAAAAATGTCCTGAACTGACCAAATCACACACACCTCCAGCATATTTATAATTCTGAAATGTTATCTAGTGACAGTACGTCAGTCTGCTGTTGTCGTCACAATCAGAAGTGGAATCTTAGAATATAGAGACAACAGGAAGTGTTGATACCTGTAAAATTCATGTGCATGAGCGTGGATTTTTCAGAGTATCATGAAGTAGCTCAGCATTATATTCAAGAAAGAGACAACTCTATGTTTAGCTGTCGAAATATCGAAAAAATCCTTCCTCCACCGAGATTTGTTTACGTTTGTGACAGCTGCGAAATTCCCTGAGTATGATGGCGTAGTGACAGTGAATAAGAACATTTTCCATGGGAGCAAACGTAATATTTTCAACCATATATCTTGTTGCCCCGCTCTCTATATTGATTCTACTACACGGCTGTACTGAGCGTTCACTACAGGGGCAACAGATACTAACACAACCAGAATTTGACTACACAAAATTTGACATATAACACTTCCTGTACTCTCTATATTCTAAGAGTGGAATAAATGAAACGAGGCGTTGTCAGGGCAACACAATAAAACCACAGGTCACGCCGTATATAAAAGGGCCACGAGCCGAAGCAAAAACACCCGTTCATGTTTCAGATTTTAATCTGAAAGTATCCTTCAACAGAGTCTAATCTGAGTTTCTTATCCTTTGAACAAAAGTATAATTTTGTTTTTTCCTTCATATAAAAGTTTAATTCTATTAGTGTAGACGTCTAATTCTACAACTCTTTTCCCAGACGATTTAATTCTGCTCCCCATTCTCTGTAACAGAAATCTAATTCTGCTTACACGCTTCAGCATTAGCTGTAACAAAAGTCTAATTCTGCTTACACGCTGCAGCATTCGCTGTAACAGAAATCTAATTCTGCTTACACGCTTCAGCATACTGCAGCAGCAGTATAATCTTGCACCTACTTATTACTGCAGAAATATAATTCTGTTCTAATTATTGCGTACTAATTTTTCAAAGTTTAATTCCAATGAAGTAAAATACGTTCTTCTTCTTTTTTTCAGGAACAAATGTAAGGAAAGGAGGCAGACACTGCAGCTTGGATTTTTGAACTAAAGTATTAATATTGAAATTATTGAATTCTCGTCTAATTTATTCAACTGGATATTTGAATTTTACGTTAATTGTAATAAAACAGATATAAGTTGAATTTTATTAGCTAAAACATGGATTGATTTTTGAATTAGAACTGTGATATTTAGGCTAGTTTTCTTGCAATAAAATTAATATTTGAATTGAATAAAGGCTGAGTTATCTTTTCCAACCGGCACCATCCCTTACACTTGAGACTAGATGTTACAGTAATTTATAAGGAAAAGAGATACACGGATGTCTCTCGGTAGCTCCAAAGACTCAGTTGTTAGAACGTAGCCATCGAAACATAAAAGCTCGAGTGATCGTGTCACTCGAAACTATAAATTCTTTTATTTTCTTCCGATGTGATTAAAAATATATATATAAGTAGGTCTAGGGGTATTTTATCTTTTCTGTTCTGCCAATATACAAGTAGCCAGCAATTATTGCTAATAGTTAAATTCATTCAATGTTGCCAGTTCCATAGTAGGGTCCTACACAAATTACACAGATATTTTGTCACTGCGCGTACACGTTATGTTCTTCCCTTTTAAACCGTAGAATACCAGCTGATTACTCTTCGTTTAGCATAACGAATAGTTAAACCGATTCGTTAAATAACGAAGGGTGTACGTTAGGTATGTAACGGATTCGGATTTAAAGAATACCGCATGTGCTTATTTCACTTGGTTTTGATAGTATAACCAATATTAAATCTGCCTTCGTTATTTAAGAATAGGCCCCATTTTTTTTTTTTTTTTTTTTTTTTTTTTGGTCTTACAGATCCTGAGGTTATCCCTGCGAATTATTGCAGCTCCTGATATTGTCTTTAGTTCTTTTTTTTTAAGAATCTGTTAGCTTCGAATACTAAATTGACCCAAGCAAATTACACGTAATAGTGGTCATAACAACGGCCAGCAACAAGTATATTAATACATGTTTAGAATAGTCACAAGTATACTCACTTTACAATTACTCGCCTCAGACATTAAGTGGAGAGTCTTCAAACTCATCAAATTAATTGCCACCAAATTGTTTCCAAATCATATGAAAAAAGACTTACCTTAAACATAATGCTAGCTTTTCAATATTTTACGATCTCGGTAAATACTTTAGATCGGAAATAAATTACTCAATCTTCCCACCTTTATTGAATTTCTATTCATTTTTTATTTTCACACAAATATTACTTATTTGTTATCATTTCCTGAAAGTTAAACCTTGAAAAATACCCGTTCATGATGATGATTCTAGTTATATAGGTATATAAGTGTCCAGTTCTCATATCTTATATTCAGTTCATCTTTGATTTTCTTCAAAATGAAACGCTTTGTTCAGTTTCTTGTGGGATGTGCAATTTTAGCGCTCGTAAAATGTGCACCTGTGTATGACAATGAGTTGGAGTTGGAGTTGTTAAAATGTACACAAAAGTATGACAATCAATCCGATAGAAGAGCTTACACGTTAATAAATACAAGAAGTATTAGTCCGGATGGTAATTATTATTATAAGTAAGAAAAGACATAATTATGCAGGTGACAAATGAAAATAATTTTATCCCCGCGGCCTTGCGCTAGATATTCCCTTACATCTGGTGTAACACAAGAAGTTAAAGGAACCCTAAAAGAAATAAATGGTGTAAAATTTTACAGTGTTAGAGGATTGTACGTGTATCGTGCTGTAGATGGAAAAACACATACCATTGAATATATTGCAGATGAAAATGGATACCGGATTTTATCTCGTAAGTTACAAAAAAAAACAATTTATTTAAGTTTATTACTATTTAATTATTTTATATTTTTATTTTCTGAAAAGATAAAATCGAGGAAGTACGTGGAGCTGTAATTAATCCAAAAGCTTTGGTTAGTTTATTAGCACGATAAAATGATGTAATAAATATTTTCTTGTTTTTTTAATAAAAATTTTTCATAACTTTACGGCAATCGGTGTGTAATAGTCCAATATTAATGACTTCAGAGTAAAGGCCACTCCCCCAGTAAAAATTTAATCTCAACTTATCTAAATAAATGGCACTTTTAAAATAAGTACTTTTCGCATCTTCTACAAGAGATTTACGTACTGGATCCTTAGATATTCTTCCAGGATATGAAAATAAGTAAAGAAACGAGGTGTTTCGCCGTATGGCGCACATCGTCAGCGGTATTATGAACACCCTCATAGGTCATTGCATTAGCATGCAATTAATCTCATTAATTCACCTTTTGGTGCTATGGATGTTTGTACGCAACTAGTAAATGGTACACGGTACACGTCCGCCGAATTGGGAACTGCGAGCAGTTGGACGTTTAGTATACAACTCCATATGTCACCGAGCTTTTAGCTTTTGTATCTGTTGAATGTAAAATGATAACGTCCGATTTGGATGAAACTTTCAGAGGTTTTTGTATGGAATAGTAAAATAGCTCACATGTATTTTTTGATTTACCATGCCCCACCCCCTGCTAGGAGCTTAGAAATTTCGTGACGGACAGCCGGACATGCAAAAATCAAAATAACTTTAATATTATGCGTGGATGTTCAATCCATTTTGCTGTACCATCATTACCATGTTACAGACGGAATGACAAACTTAGTATATCCTATAGATTGCATCTAGGATATAAAAAAATAACTTTGCGTGTAAGGGTCGTAGAGCAGTTCGGTTTTTTAGTTGTATTGTGGTGCTCGGGAGAAAAAGATAGGGTAAACAAATTTATCTTGTTGGCTCCGGGGGGCCGTGGTCCCACCTCCCATAGTAGTTGGTCAAAATGGGGCATGTGGGTATAAAATTAAAGAGTGATGAGAGTGTGGTCAACTGGCGGGGTCCTAGGTTTGGATTCAGTAAACTTCATATGGACTTTTTTACCTTAAAAAACGAATTTTTTGGCACTTGGGTAATATACACACTTTCATTTTGCATAGATCTTGCCCGTTCTTTCTTTCATATGCATTAGCGATCTGTTGTGAACATTGCGTTTTTCTGGAAACTCCGCCGCCGACGGAACGGTTCTTCGCAAACACGAGAAAAAAACCGCCATTTCACTGTAAAAAGGTCTGGTTTCCTATCTTTTTGAGCTATCTCCGAAACTATTTATCGAATTTAAAAAATATTTAGATATATGATAGATATTAGATTAGATTAGATTAGATTAGATATATATGATTAGGGGACAAAATACATATATATGCGATTTTATTCTACAAACATTCTTTGACGTTTAGGTACATTTAAAAATCTTATAGAGCCTCTTCTGTGTTGGAAGACAACGAAATTGAGCTTTTTTTCGGGTAACCTCAAATTACTGATACACCAAAATCAATATTTCTTTGTAAATATTGGATGAATTTCAATTATCCTTTTTTTCAAAATATAGATAAGCTAAACCAGAATAGAACTGGTGTAAATTTAAGGTGCAGCTAGGTGTAGGTAGGAGATAAAAACGGATTTTTTAAAAAAAAAATTTAGTTTGGAAGTTACCTAGGAAGGTTAAATAGGAGTAATTAATTACAACCCTGTCTCTTCTTTAAATAATTTTCTTCACTAAACTTCAATCCAACTCTAACTACCGAATCTAAGATGATTTGTGTAACATGCTACGTTCATCGACCAAATTATTACTTTCAACGCCATCTTTCTGTTCAATTCTGCAACTTTTAAGCCACCTTTTTTCTCTTAGAATTATCTGTAATCTATCGTCTTTCAGTTAACAAAAGCCACAAGTCATTATTAGGAATACCAAATGAGATTGCATGGTTTGGTAAATTACTTTAAGTTGCTGCAGTATAGATTGGCTACTGAAAAACCACCACCTCTGATCTCGCCCAACTTCCAACTTGTTCCAACAATGCCGAGCACCATCGCTATTTTTTATACAGATGTATGCTAGAGGCAAGGAATTTTTGTTCCTATACAAAAACTATTAAAAAAAATGGTCATGGAATGCTCAAGGATTTTTTTTTTTTTCTTTGCCAATTCCTTGAAGTAATAGTATGCTAAAGACAAGAAATTCGAGCACGAAAACTCTACTTCTGGATTGACAAAAAGATGTCTTTCTTTTTCAAAAAATCCCTTTATGTGAATATTTCTGTGAGAAATAAGTACCAAGGCACTCATTTAAGGAAGGAACGGCAAGTTTGAAACAGATAAATCAATTTTAAACTGACAAATGAAAGAATAACAATTGTTTAACTTATTTCTTAAATTTTTAGTTTATTTAAAATATTATGGACGAATATGAGGCAGAATACTTGTTGTTGGATGTAGAAGATAATGTTTTCAAAGAATTTGGATTGACATCGCATCATGTCATTAAATTGGAACTGATTGAAAATTAAAATTAATTTGTAAGAAAATCCCATTTTACATAACTCACATCGAATGCAAAACTTCCCTTTATATTCCATTCCATATTAAATATGGATTTATTTTATAAATTGGTTTGTTTCAACTCGTTTGATTCTTTATTTCATCAATAAGCACCAGACTGGATGCACTTATAATTACATTCACAGTTTTAATGTGATTTCAAAAATTCATATCTCAAAAACAAGCCAAAACTCATCGCAATTTTTTGCATAAAGAGAGATGAAGCCTCTAGCTGCAAAATAAAAAGTACTAGAAGAAGAAGACAAAAAATACTATTATTAACAAAACTTTTTTCGTACTATTTTTTTTTTAATATAAAGCATTAAGCTTCAATTGGTATTTGAATCAGAAAAACCGGTTGCTCCCTTCTCGAGATATGATTTTTTGAAAATGGCGTTTCTTCGTAAAATTACGAAATTTGGGGCATGGTAAGGGAAAACAAAGAATATTGGTGATCTAGCTTGGGGTTTCTTACAAACTTTGAAAGTTTCATCCAAATCGGATATCGCCGGGTTGTTAATAGTATTCAGCACTGTGGTGTGCCATCGATGAAGAACATATTCGCCAAAACTATTTAGCGTCGAAAAGGTTAATGATTTGCGAAGAACCATCACGCGATGTAGCTTCACTTCGTTGTGCACGCACCCTAATAAAAAAAATTAAATCGTTCAAATTAAAATTCGACTAAAAGACAAATAGTTACGAAGTTTATATTTCTTGGATGTGGTAAATAATTAATCAGACATGTTTTATTCAAAATAATTATGTTAAACCGGAAATTAAATTCTCCCGAAAGAATCATTTTATGAACTCTGGAGATATATTAAAATAGTCGAAAAGTCTTGTCTCATCACAGGTAAATTATTCAACCCACACCTTTCTTTCATTATATGTATTTTATATTTATTTGCTGAAGATAAGTGATGATATTCGTGCTGTTATTTGTGAGGATGAGGTTACGTACTTAGTTCTTCTTGATTTTACTAAAGCATTTGATTTAGCCAGTCATCAGGTCTTATTTATAAAACAGCTTTCTTATATTTGTTTTTTCTGTATCGGCAGGTAACTTGATTGCATCCTATTTATCTGATCTCTTTCAACAAGTTCAGTGTGGTAATTCATTCTCCAGATTTCTTCAAATAAAAGCTGGTGTACCGCAGGGGTCCATTCTTGGCCACCTACTTTTTCCTTATTCATTAGTGTTTTACTCAATGTTATTAAATATTGTAATTTTCATCTCTATGCAGATGATTTACAAATTTACACATCTACGAGGTTGGGCTTAGTAGAGGATGCAATTTTTTGTATTAATAGCGGAGTTGGAATGATTAATTCGTAGGCAAATGATAATGATTTGCTTCTTAGTCCTAACAAAACTAAAGCAATCGCTATATATAGGAATGCTCTTGACATATCTTGTTTCCCAAATACCACTCTGAATAACACTACTATCCTAATTTTGTGATAAGATAAACAATCTGGGTATAATATTTTATAAGGACTTCATGCCGGTAACGGTGTTGGGAAACTATATGGAGCTCTACAGCGCTTAGTAATATCCAACATCTTGTCTGCCGTTAAATAACCGCCTAAGATTGGCTAAAGTACTATGGCTGTGAGATTTATGGGCATCTTGATTGTCATTCAACTCGTAAACTGAATGTTACTGTAAACTCCATCACGCGGTTTGTTAATGGTCTTGGATGTTACGATCATGTCTCTGTATACCCAATTGTAAGGTCCTCCATTTAAGTTTTATTTTTCGTACCGTCATGTAATTTTATTAAATAAGATTGGATCATCTCCTCGATACCTTGCTGATCAAGTCAGACTGCTCAATCTGAACGATCCTTAATACTCCTAGTACCAAGATATTCATTTTCAGCTTCTCAAAGGCAGTTCTTTGTGCAGGCTGTCAGGCTATGGAGCTCCCTAACTCTTCAAATACTCAGACAGAATGACTGCAACAGTTTCAAACCTATAATTTTTAATTATTATGGCAGTCTATAACTAGCCACAGTATTGTACTATATTTTTATTGTTTTATTATTTTTTATGATATTTATTTTTTCCTTGATAACTAATACATATAATGAAATATAATACGTTGTATTTCCTACACATAATTTAAAGAATTTATTCTTACTTGTGTAAATTAATTTCACGAATTCTTTAAATAAAGTGAACAAATTCTTCTTTCATTTTCCTATTCCTTAGCATTACATTTCATTTACATTTTCTTTGAATTTTTTACTTAATCCTCCTACAATACCGCTATTATTGCCAGCTCTTCAACATTTAAATATTTTTCAGATGTAATCTTTTAATAAATTTGATTTTAATCCTTCCACAAATCGATTTCAACTAAAATATTACTGCGATAATGGAGAAGCGATGATCAACAGATGACGGTCTAGGCTTAGTGTGATGTAAATGCTATAAAAATTTATAGATATTTGATGGACGGTTGATTGTCGGAATGACAATAACTGCAAGATCATTGCATACCTACAATTCCAGACTTTTTGGTTCATACTGTCTCAAGTAAGCCGAGTTCGAGGAAATTTCATCCAAGATTATTGGATGAACTGCAAGCGATTATTCATAACAAGCCAATTAATGACTACAGTCCAAATGTCACTTAACCTGCGAAAAATTCATCTATTTTAATCTTACTAAATGGCACTTTTAAAATAATTACGTTTTGCAGTTTTGTTTGTGGCCCTGTAAATGGGACG